>JBBPDA010000030.1:10771694-10786012 GCA_037974385.1 Arnoldichthys spilopterus
TGTTGCCTCTGTCCTGGAAGTCGCTTTGGATAAAAGCGTCAGCCAAATGATTAAATGTAAATGTAAATGTAAATGAGAAACCCTGCAAAAATGATATTAATTTCAGTAAAAGAGGCTCAATATCCTATTGCTTGTGGCAGATCACTAGGCCCAAGTTTTTACCCATGATGCAATAGTTGAATCCTTTCACTCTGATTTGGTTATAAAAGTAAAACATGTGCGCTGTAAATGGAATGTGTTCTTATGCACATTAACCACCAATAACCAAATAGAGGATGGTTAAATAGCTAATGTACATAGTCTTAATCTCTGGTTACTGTTACACCTAAGATAATGGTAAAGGAAAAAGAAATCGACTAGAACTCATTATTAATGAATTACGGTGGTCATTTGCTTCTTGACAGCTTCTGATTGAATACGTCTCTTCAAATTATTTGATGCCTTGGCAAAGATCCCGAGAGAATAATTGAACAGATTCCACACTAGGAGCATTAAAATTCCTTTGTTTACTGAATCCTTGCTTGCATCAACCTAATGAATCAGCCTATTAATCTGTTCCTGCCAGGCGCATGGAGAGGCTACTCACTCACACTCTCCTGGGAGTGAAACGTTACTCAGAGGTGGATTATTTTACTAATCAGGCCGAATGGGCGGCATTACGGTGCCAACCTGTTGTTTGCTTGCTTCAGTCCTCACGCCAGCTGAGCAACGGCGAACAACGAAGACAGCATTCTTTAGCTTAAACTCGTTATTTCTACGAGAGCAGGCACAGAAAAGCATGTTTAGGGGCTGAATGCTCATTAGCCCAGCAGTGAGGATAATGTATGGTGCTAATGTGAACAGATATTCCACTGGGAGATGGTGGGGGTCATTCGTATATACAACCATTGTTTATTAGGTCGCATAGTCTTAATTTGGCACTTTTCTCTTTGCTAAACATGGTCACATATTGACTGCAACAGCAGGCTATTTATCTGACATAGCAAAACAAAAGAGAGCCAGGACATGAGAGATCATTTCTCAAAATTTAAAACTCTGAAAATCTTTGCTAAGCGAACATAAAAACCATTTAGACATCTCCCTATATTAGTGTACCTAAAAAACAATAACTCAGCACAGTTATCTGCCAGAAGAACAGTAGCCTCTCACCCTGTCTCAGGGTACAGGCTTTCTGTTGGTGGTTCACACTTATGGTTTGTGACATATTCAAATTGTAGGAAAAGTGTGCAACTATCCATTAAGGCCTCGAGTCTGGAGATATGTAGGATATCTTTATACCTCTCATTCTACCATAATATGTCAGAAAAAAAGTTTGTAGGAACATCACTGAGGGTCTGAACTGCAGGATTATAAACTTACCCTGTGACCACTTCTGTGCATGTGCGCTCACTGTGAATGAAGTGTGGTTTTGTGAACTGTGTTGTCACGTGTCAAGTTTCAGAGATTTCATTGTTGATCCAGCACAGGGCCACTGTATGTGCACACAAGTATCGTGTACATTGGCCAGTGCATTCCTGCAGTGTTCTAGCAGCTAAAAAAGTGTCATCATTTAAAATAGCTCGCTGAACTGTTCAGCAAAATTAAATAATCTGTTGAGACACCTACAGCACTAAAATACAGAACAGTCTCCCTACACTTAAATCCATCACAAATTGAAAATCATATGCATTTTCCTGAAACACTGAATTATAAAGGATGTCTAAGTTTCTTTGCTCAACAATTTAAAATTTATTGATTGAGAATTGAGCTGCACATAAAATGACATGGCACTAACTGCCAACCTAACTAACTAACTAACTAACTAACTAACTAACTAACTAACTAACTAACTAACTAACTAACTAACTAACTAACTCTATATATATAAACAGTTGTAGACAAAAGTTTGGGAAGACCAAAACTTTTTGTTTATTTTAGGCAAGTTTATTTATACAGCACAGTGTCATACACAGAGTTCATTTAATAACCTTTAGAGAAATAAAATTAGCATAAAAACATAATTAAGCAAAAACATTATGAATAAAATTAGTTTACAGGACATTTTAGTATATGAAATGAAAAGAAGTACAGATATACAGGGAAAAAGCTTAAATATAACAATTTTACATCACAATTTAACATATTGGAAAAAGTAAAACACACCAGTGGAAAGCACCCAAACCTCTGCACATGTTTAAATTAAAATAATCAAAACCAGTGGTGCTTAAACTGTTGCATAAACCTCTTAATATTTCTATGAACTTTTGAAACACATTCTCATTCCTTCAGAGCATACTCAGCACATGCAGAGTTTGTCAACACAACATAAAACGCAAATGCAATTACTGTCAACACTTTCTCAGTTTGTAAGTCAAACAACGCTCTCAGTTCATTTTGTGAGTGCAGAGTGTAATAGTGGAGTGTGTGTGTGGGTTGGGGAGGAGGGGGGTTAGACCCCTAACTGAGCCTCAGCCTGCTGCTTGTTGGGGAAGCTGTGACCAGCTCGATGGATCAATGGAGCATGTGTGACTGGGATGACGCCACAGCACTCAAATGACCAAGTCTTTAGAGAAGAACACACACACTTTCTTTCTCTGATAGGCTGGAACAAGTGGTTGGCAGGCATCTTCCACCTGTCTCTATGCACCATTTTGGAAAGCGGTTTTATTTTAAGTGTTGACGTGAAGGGTTTTTTTTGTCCAGCAAATACACTTAGCCTTGGTTTTGGACTGTGGAGTTCAGCTTTGTTTAACACTGCAAAACACTTACTCATTTTATTTTATTGAGGTGGTTTGCATAAGGTGTAAAGTGCTTTTTAGGCACCAATTCGGTGCTGGACCTGTTGAGAGTGTGATAGAGGAGGTGTTTGGTATATTTGGTTTGGTGTCTGGCTAGGGTTCCTCAATGAATCTGTATGGTACAGATGCTGTACAGCAAAATACCCTCACTGGCCACTTCACCAGGTACACCTGCCCTGTCTCACTATACATACTTATGTTATGTTTAACAACATACGTCTATAACAGATCTGTTTTATGCGTAGTTAATTTGTTAGTCCCTCCATCAACCCCAGTAATTAATGGTCAGGATCATGGGTAATTGGGAGAATTGTTAATGTTTTGAGCTTGTTACATAAACCTCTCACATATAAACACAGTAACCCACAGCAAAATGTAATTATTACAGTGATTACAGCAGGCCCCGCTGTAATCCTGGTTTGCAAATTGTACTTAATAAGTTAATGACTTTCATCAGCTTTGTTCTCACTGCAGGGAAAGTGGTTTTTTACTTAAATCTGGTTTGTAGACTTGAGTCTTCAGATTCCAAGTTACCAACTGGATTTGTATGGTCAGACTGTGTTTGCTTGCATATCCACATTGCCTTAGTAAACATGCATTATGAATACACTGAGTGGGGACTGACAGAATTTAGCAAAGTGGTCACATTTTTGAGTTTAGAGCTTAAGAATCTGAAATTCCATAATCACTATAACAAGCAGGACTGTGTTGTATCTCAAATACAGCACATAAAGTACAAAAAATCCCCTAAAGCTTCAACTCTCCACATTTAAGCTATAAGTGATGTGGAGTACTGAGTTTCTTGGCACACATTCTAAAACCAACAACCACTGCCCTGAAAAATGGAAAACCCAGAACTCTGCTCTGATTGGTCAAATGTTCAAAAATCCAACTTAAAAGCACCATGTGGCTTCACTCTGGTTGGAAAAAGTCAGATTTGAGTTGTCTGTCTGAACAAGGCCACAGAGTGGGAAGAGATTAGTCTGTTCAAATTTGGCAGGGCAACATGATTCTGGCACAACAGACCGTATTGTACAGAGCATGGTTCTTTTGGTATTGCTTGCCAGAGTAGCGATTTCCATATGTCAAGGTGAACCGCAGCTGCAAAAAAGTGGAAAAAACAAAGTGGTGCCAAGAAGGAAATAAAAGGTTCAGTTGTGTTTGCAGTGACATGCTTTAAAACATCCAATATATGTGAAAAGCAGAGAGAAGCAAATGCTGACCATGAGTGAAATAGCTACCATTTGTTTATAGCATATTAATTGTCAGGATTATATTTAACCATAAAGCTTTGACCAGTTCTAATTTGTCATGTGTTTCCTGGTTATCTCATAGTAAGGAATCTCAGTACCACCAGTTTATTCATAATCTTGTAATAAGTAAAATAAAAGAAATTGACATACTGTGTCCAGAAACAAAGGTGAAAAATGCAAATATTCTTCTCTTCATGAGTTCCTCCCGCTTTATATGAAGTGTCTCTAATAACTGTGTAATTACACTATAATTATGTCTTCAATAGTGTAACTACTAGTGATGTCACTGTTACACAAAGTTATAGTGCAATAGCAATAGTGCAGCTTACATAAATACATTTATGAACTTCAGGCTTTCAATATGTAATTACATGTTATTACATAGGATACATTTGTGTTATTACATGAGAAAAAACAGCAGTTAATGTACGTGTGTAATTACCTCAGCTGTTTAACTGCAATCCTGACCACATTAACAGTAATTACATTGTTATTGCAGATATTGGTATTGTGCCATTATACAGTTATTACAGACACTTAATATAAAGTGAGACCCAATTCTGTTTTTAGAAAAGACTACTATCCCTTTTTGTATGAGTGTATGTGTGTAAAAAAAATAATGCTTGTTAATGCTTAATTAAGTTAATGCTTGGTGTAATTCCCATCCACACTCCAGCCCTGATCAGGACCTCTACGTGACCACCACTGAGCAGGTCTCAGTACTGCAGTGACACCACCTCTGTAAGTAACACTAAAGATGGTTCAGACCAGCAATTGAGTCCACAGTGCAATGATCTCTGATGCTCTCTCTATCAGGCTACACATGCTACATGATGGATACATTATGCCAAACTATAGGCTTTTAGCTGATGCTGCCTCTAGAAACTGATTGTTTCGTTTTTCTTTTTTCTTTTTTTATTGCGATTAGGTGGCGACCAGAGGAGAATGGGTTCCCCTTCCAAGTTTGTGTTTCTCAAAATGTTTCTTAGAACAGCTTAGGGAGTTTTTCCTTGCCTCTGTTGGCTTGCTCATTAGAGGCTCAGACATGGATTCTGTATAGCTGCTCTATGATGTCAGTTGTGAAGTGCTATAGAAATAAAATTGACTTGACTATAGTTTAACTGTACATTAAACTGCAAACTATTACTACTGACCATACTTAACCCACTCAGTGACCATCGAGCCAGTGTCATTAACCCCAACACCATGATTCCCCTTACTGCTGTCCTCATGCCAAACAAGCATAGCTTACGCTGTGGCGACATTAATTTATGGTGAGTAAAGTTCACAGGATCACAGTGCAGAGACTCTAGCTGCTGTGTGAAAGAACAGGCAGGCGTGAAAAAAGTACCAACAGTTTCATTTAAAATTTCAGGTTAACACCAATTAGCATTGCACAAGCCTGAGAGAGGAGACCCTGCACTGCTTGACAAGCTGTATGAATAAGCCAAAGGTCAGCATTATGCCCTTTGTACTGTGTTATTTTTAGAGACATGAAGCACTTCATATTTGATCAAACATGGCTGGAGAAAGTGTCTTAGATATATACACACTGTCCAGTATGAAAGGTCACCATATATTCTCTGAAGACCATGTTAACAAATCATTTGTATCATTTAGAAATCATGTAATCATAACTTTTCTGTATCTGCTAACTCTCCTCTGCATCCTGTAGGAATAGACGAGTGAGCATCATTCATGATTTTAAAGGAATGCTTCAGTAGAAAAATCATATTTACAGCAATTTCTTTCATATGGAGCCAAGACATGTACTGAGACCATATTAGACTTCTTTAGGTCCACAGGGCTAACACTGCTGACAAACTCAGCAAACAGCCAAATCAAAAACGTCTCAACTAGTTGTACCCAGCTTTTCACTAAGGTGGCACAAACTTGTGGATGTGGTTTTGGACAAAGTATGATTTACTGTGAGGTAAAACAGTGAACCAAGTCATTTTAGACAACAGGGTCATTTTTTTTTTTTGACAAATGGTAGGACGGTTGATCTTAGTTTTTGTAACACAGACCATTATAGACATGGACAAATCTCATCCAAGATCAGCCCTCTCCACTTCTGGTGTTGTCTTAAATGGTTGTCTGAAGTGGTGAGGTTCTTTGTCCTAAAACACATGAACAAGTCTGTGCCACCTCTACAAAGGGCTGCAATGTGAGTGGGCAGAGAGGGATTTTGGGGATGTATTTTACAGAAAGGTGTTGGGCGACTACTGTCTTTCACTGTTTGATAGCAATGTTAGCATTGTAGCAACAGTTCCAAACTAAAGAAGGATTTCAAATATGTATTGGCTGATCAACTTAATGTTTTATAGTGGATATATTATATATCTATTTCTTGCATTAACAGGAATTATGTGCAACTGGTTTTAATGTTTTAACTTTGTTCTTTTCCATGTGAGATGTACATCTATAAGGAAGAGCTCTGAAAGTCACCGTAGTCATTCATCTACACTGAATTATGATTCAATAATCAATCAAAATAATAATATGTAACCTACTGTGTGTATTACATGACTGTGAAGCTAGTTCTCCACATCATCATACCTTTTAAACCAATATTAAAAAGCTATTAAAATAAAACAACACTTTAGGATTGTTCAGAATACGTTTCCATGGTAACTGAAAAACCTAAAAAGTGAAGTTAATAAAAATAATAATAAAAGGAACATAAAGAATGACTCGTTTGAAAAGTTATCTATTCTTAAGTACTGCAAAGACTAGGACTGGCCCCAATAATAATATTGAAATATTTGCCTGTAATGCTGCTATTAGTTTACATTAAACATCTAAAAATACTCTTTTAATCTACATCGTGTTATTATAGAATGAAAAAAACATCAGTTATTCATATGGCACACAGTTCCAAACTTTTGAACAGTATATATGCAGGGAAAAGGATCAACAAAATATTTTAAGTTTGACATCTGTAAAAGTGGGCAAGCGTACGTTTCTTGGCGAAATTATACGCTTTCACAGTTTTCAACAACTGATGCCATACCGGAAGCTGAATGTAATACATCATTGTGTTAATTGGAGCTTCGTGGTCAGCTGTCTGAAAAATGGCTATTAAAAGTGCTATTAAATTAGTGCTGAGGCGTTGTAAAAATCTCAGGGCAGTTAACAGAGGCTGGAGCGCCATCTACTGGTTATATATGTGTATTGCAGGGCTGATGATAAGAACCATTTTTGACATTAGTACGTTTACACGCAGCTGAGCATGAAAACTAGTTGTTTTATCTGCAGTCCGTTTCCATCAAGCCTAATCTGCCTGTTTAAACTTAGAGTAGGTTATCAAATGTTTCACACGTCTTTCCAATTCCTCAAGATGCAATCAGCCTATCAGTGAGTGTCCAAATAATGCTTTCGTTTTGAACTGAAACTAGGATGTTTATCTTGCTACCAATTACAAGAAAGTCAACCGTCAGTCCAAAAAGCCCTAATCATTTTCATAAAAATACATCAACAAACTCCTTGAAAACTGTTCAAACAGAATCCAGATCTTCATTAAGGTGGGCAGTGGTAGCGTAGTGGTTAGGACTCTGGGGATCTGAAGGTTGCAGGCTCAAACACAGGCACTGCTGAGGTAACCTCGAGTGAAGTACCGTCCTGCTACATTACTCCCTGGGCACTGGTTATAGCTGCCCGCATCTGTGATGGGTTAAATGCAGAGGTCACATTTGTGTGTTCACAATGACAAATCACTTTCACTTCATGTCATGATTCAATGTGCAGTCTTGCCAGACAACACCAAGGCTGGTACTAACTGCTGTAAAGGAGAGGACCACGTTCTAAACCACATTAACAAATCTGTGTGACCTCAGTGAAGACCCTGATGCTGTTGGAACAGGTCGAGACGTTTTGGTGATGCATGTTTTAAACAAACAATTGGGCTATTTGGGTGACCCGAGTTCTAGCATTTGTTAGCAACACTAGCATTGCAGCTATAGTTCTAAAGAAACAATTGGACAGCGAACATGTCTTGGCTGACTGGCTACATCTAAACCCATACAAAACTGGGTTTATTTGATATTTACAGAGGACTAAGTATTTTAAGACAAAAAACACAAATGCATGGTTTGACCCAATGTGAAAATCTTTAATAGTCTTTAAGAAAAAGACGCAACGTATCTCTCACACTGCTCATACAATACCAGTAGGTCCGCTACTTCACATGTGAACTGCTTTAGCAACCCAAGCAGTACTCAGTATTGACATATTACACACAGTACAGTATCATGTTAGGCACAAGGTGGAGGGGAGACGTGTGTTTGCAGCATTCTTACCCAGCATCAACTATATTCTGAATGTCCATTCTTTGCTCTGAGTGCAACTCAAACATGATTGTGGTCTGGGTTCACTTCCAAACCCTGACAGTTTTTTAAACTTCCTATCAATTCAGCATTATTTAAGCATTATTCTAGTCAGAAAACCTGCATATACATATTGAACTCCTGAACGGCCTGTTATGACCTTCTGTACTGGCTTTAACTTCTGTTTGGGTCTACCTGCACTGAAATGGCTTAAAAACATAACACCCTTGCAGATCTGAACCCCATAGCTGGGGCCCTCTGCAGCTCCGTGTACGATAAAATGACGTAACCTGCTTCCCTGGAACTCATTTTACTTACTGGCATGGATAAATTTCTTCCCTTTATCTGTTACTAAGCTCAAACCCCTTTTTAGACACATCCTCATTGCAGCAAAGGGTACACACAGTCAAAATGGCCTAGGTTACGGCAGGACTGGAGCCAGCGCTGGACGTTGGCTGGGGCAGAAGTGGCCTGGTCGGCCTGGAGGAGGCAGCACACACAGACGATGTCAGCCAGCGTGAGATCCTGACCCAACAGCCAGGGTGAGCGGCCTAGGGCACTGTTGAGTGAGCGCAGGACTGCTGCCCTCTCTTTACTGCCTCCTTCAGCCAGCTGGAAGATGGCCGTATCCACCCATGAGTCAACTTGTGTTGCAGTGACCGGGTCCCGGGGCTCAGCGGCCAGCAGGCGGTACAGGAAGCGGGCTATGTTGGCCTCACCTTCGATGGGGCACATGGTTTGGGTGTTGAACTTCATCTGGACTTTTGGCACTGCATGGAGAGAGTTTGAAGATTCAGTTTTAAAATAATAAAACAAAAACTTGCTGCTTGAAACCAATGACATGGTTCTCGTTTCCCACAATTAACCTACAAGAGAAGTCTGTCTGATATGAACTGTACTCTGATTTAAGAGCTCTCTCATGCTACTGAGTGACACACAGGCTCCACGTGCAGTGAACCACCAATCATAATCATCTCTGATCCGTTTCTCAACCAACCAAGGAAGTGGTCAGCCCTGCTAGTCATAGGCTACAAATTGAGAGAAAAATGAGGAACAGGAGAAAAACACAGAAAAGAAAGATTTGTTTTGTTAGTCATGCTGCACAGCTTTGGTTACAAAAAGGATGACATTGACCAGGTACATAGTCGACAGTTCCTTGCAGTTGTTTTTACAAGAGGCAACAGGACAAAATGGATCATTTAAAACGGTGCCATCAACCTCTGAACGATGAGTGCATAGCCAGATCTGAAGGCCAATCAAAGAAAAAAAACCTATAGAGACAGAGCTTTTAGCTCATTTGTTGCCAAACATAACACGGCCATATTTTGCATTAGCCACGGTCTAGCCCTTCAGCAATAGTCAGTTTCTGACCAGAGCTGCTTGAAAAACCTTTGGCTTTCTGACCATCCTCAATCAACTGTGGCATTTGTTAAAAAATAGCTGCATCGCTGTCTGATACACTTGTGCCAGCACCACACATTCATACTACAATGTCAGTGTCCCTGCTGTGCTGAGAATAGTCCACTGCCCAAATTACATTTGGCCATACTGGTCCTGACCAAAGATGAGGAGGTAAGAGTGTGGCTTACAGTCTGTAACTCTGCACATATTAAACTGAGGAACTTCATTAAGTAGAAGGTAAAGACGACGACAAGTGTTTATCAACTCAAAACCTTAACAACACCCTCGCTCTCTTCCTCTCTCCCTTACCGTCTTTCCATATGAGTGTGAAGCCCAGCTGGAAGCGGTGGCGAGTGTAGCTGTCGGTGTGGCGCGGCCCTAAGCAGGAGAGCAGCTGTGGGGGCACGCTGGAGACCGATGAATGCATGTGCACGGAAGAGAGCACACGGTAGCGCTGGCAGAGTAGCCCGTGCAGCACCAGCAATGAGAGTGGCGGACTGACTGGGTTGGCATTGATTACAATGTCCCTCAGAGCCCCCAGATCCTGCAACAACACGAGAGCAGAGCTTTCACACTCGGTCTTTACTGTATTTACACATACAGGTGTTAATTTATTCATTCAATATTAACTTTATAGTGCAGATTAAATTACTATAAGCGCCGCAAGATTTTAATTTATGTTTAAATGTTTGGGGAGTTAAACAATTATAAATAATAAACCATATTTATCTATAGGAATTCCTTTATAATTTATCTGCCTTAAAATCTGAATAAATATTAGAAATTTGTGATAAATGTGCTACTGTGCACTGTGGACATGAAACAATGCACTGTGAAGCATAAACATTCTATTAATTGAGTTGTTTGATGTAAAGGCATTGTTTATAGTGTTCAACCAGTTCTAATAAACAACCCAGTACAGCACATTCATGTCATTACCCTCTCCCCGTCTGTCTGCTTTAGTTTTTTTATTTGTGCGTCACTACACTGTGAAATTTGGACACTAATGGTGTTGTAATTACATTTTCATTGTTGTATGAAAATTGTTTCTTAATCATAGAAAATAATCCACAGCTCTGTTTCATGCTGGATACATCAGAAAAACATTTGTAACAGCATCCTACAAACAGTTCCAAGCTATAAAGTTAAAAAATTAAGAGTTGAGTAGAACTGAAAAACGTTCAGCAGAAGATTTATAACAGATACAAGTTTGTTTACTGAAACAGTGACTACAAACTTGCTGTTGTATCACCCATCCCTAGGCCACATATGCTCAACAACACAGACCAACCTGATTAACCTGTTTGCATAAAGAGCACCAGGTTAACCCATGCATCTCTTGGTCAGGCTAGTGGCTGTTACCTTTTCCATTACATTTAGAAAAATAATAGAATGAAGAAATATTTTAGTTGCAATCTAATTCTGGGAGATAGAAAAGATAAAAAAAATGTCCACTGTGTCCCTCAAATATGTCTACATGAAACAGTACTTTCAGAAATATTTATATAATTATAAAGGTTTATACCTTATAGTTGTACAGCTTTATAGTTTTTCAATATCCTGTGTAGTACATTTATTTGCTTTTTTGTATTTTACATTTTATATTTTTCTGTATTAAACAGTTATTTGTATTTTTTTTGTATTATGTGTGTTTACATTTTTATGTATATTGTGGCTACTGGCACAAAACATTTCCATCGGGATCAATAAAGTATCTGTCTATCTATCTAAATCAGAGGGAACAGGCTGTAAAGGACAAACGGCTCTTTACTTACCTTCCCAAGAAGGGCGTCCAGATCAGCTGTGCCCGTAAAGGCAGAAACTGCAGGACTCTGTGACAGGGTCGTGGCATCCAGGTCAGCGTCCGGAGTAGTGACCGTCTTTGCCAAACCGTCCACGGCTGCTTTCAGCTCATAGAGCTTGCGCATGATCTCATCCTGACGAGCCTCCAGGGCTTTAAGAGCTGGATCTACTTCTCCATTCTGAGTGAGAGAGAAGGAGAGATACACAACCAACAAGAATCAGGATGAGTGAGAAAAAAGAAAGCAAGGGCTAAATCGACTTACACTGGAGCCTTATGCAACAGGTTCAATCAAAAATAAACAAAACTACTGAGCTGTAAATACTTAACGGACAGTAATATACATCTAGAAGGCTTTATAGGAATAAAAAATAAGCCCGAGTCTGACTGAGGATTCATTTACAGAACCGTCCACAGTGATTTCAGTTTGTTTATAAAGAGTTTCGTTCCAAAAACACATTACGGTATTACACATGCACTGTAACTAAATTTCCATTTAACAAAATTAAAAACACATGGTCATGGTCATAATAGTGACTATTTGTCATTGTGAACACACTCAAGCACCACAACGAAATGTGACCTCTGTATTTAACCCATCACACTTGCACATGTGGAGCAGCGGGCAGCTATCAACAGCGCCCGGGGAGCAGTGTACTGGGACAGTACCTTGTTCAAGGGTACCTTAGTAGTGCCCGGGCCGGGACTGGAACCTGGTCCCAAAGGCAGCGATCTAACCACTAGGCCACCACATGCACTTAAATGAATACTTAAAAATTCCTGAGTTTTTTCAAACGACTTTTAGTTGAACTCATGTTTTTGGGCAGTTCACTCTTCGCTCATATTTTATCATTTCATAATATTTACTTTCCAATTGTTTTAGTTTTTAAATTTTTCATTTCTTTTTAGGTCACACTTTAAAAATCTGTTCAGGTCCTTGATTTTAGACCAGAAGCTCTTCACAAACTTCAGCGCACCTAAAAAGCTTAAATGCAATTTACTCAGTACTTTCTAAACTGGTTTTTGGAAAAGTGTTTTTTTTACTCTTCCCACCTCTATGCTGACGTCATTCACATCCCTAAGAAAATACCAGTGCAGTGTCAATATTGACACATCGTCCCTTTACTTTTTAAAGCCTCATTAACACGCCTGCGCAGACAACTGCGCACAGATGAGCACCACGAACACATTTGCCATTGACATGTATCAGTTGCATCAGCCGCGGCTCTGCGTTTACAGCTAAAGCTAAGGCGGGTTAGCACACGGACAGCTGCTGTTGGGTCCTATTCTTACGATACAGTAAGGGACACAAGAGTCGTTCAGCGAAGAGCAGTGACAGGCCGGTACGGAATTACCTGTAGCGCGTGGTCGCCGCAGCCGCTCTCCTGCTGCGCGTGCACATTGGGTAATGTGTACATGCACGTTGGCAAATCAACCTGTATATCACCCCCGCAGACGGGCTTTACCTGGTACATGGACATGGTGTCTGACACGCTCCTGGTAAAACCAAGCAAATGAGAATAAATAAGTGTTTTTTGGGTCGATTTCTCGACAGCCCGTCTGGTAGCAGCTAACTGCCGAGCTCGAGGGAAAAGGGCCGCGTCTGTGGCGTCATTTCCGGTTGAAAATAAAAGTCCCCGCCCATCTTCACGTCTAGACGGGATTCTGAATGAAAGCTGAGCATGTACAGGACCGCCCATTTGAAAGGGTGTGGTGTCTGGATAGATGGGGGTATACTGTCACTAATAAACCTTTTAATAGAGTAGAACAATGTGTGCACCTCTACGCAGCTGTGACCAGGTTGCAGGGCAGCACCAGGTTTACATACATGGCTTCTCCAGCCTGAGTGATGGTGCATCATCCTGCACACAGAATGTTTTTCATTTATTTATTTATTTATTTATTTGCCAAGTAATGATGAACTGAAATAGAGATGAAAACTTAATTTAGATAGATAGATAGACAGACAGACAGATAGATAGATAGACAGATAGATAGATAGATAGATAGATAGATAGGTAGACAGACAGATAGATAGATAGGTAGACGGATAGATAAATAGATAGATAAATAGATAGATAGACAGTCCCGCTGGTTGTTTGCCTTTAATATTGGCAGATAATTGCTTGTTATAACAGTGTTTGGAGGCTCACCTCAGTCCTGTGGCCACCAGGCACTGAAGACGTAGCGGGGGCTGCAGTTCCACACCAAAAAGCCAGTGCCACTTCTTGGCGAATTAAATTGCTGATGGTGTCACACCAGCACACAAGTATAAATGCACACAACAATACAGACTTTATTTGTGGTATTGACACCCTCTTCTTCAGCTGTTCTTGTTTTATGGGAAAGTTGGCAAACAGCTATTAGGTAAATTTCTGCTACGTCCTGGTGGTTATTATAGTAGTTGCTGTCTGTAGTTATTGTAGCACTTGTCTTCAATATTTACTGTAGCTCCCACCACCTGTATTCTACTACTAAGAGAAATGTGTTGACTTCTTTGTAGCATCACCTCAGTGTTGCCCTGCGCAGCTCTAATGCTTGAATGTTTCCTCTGTCTTGGAAGTCGCTTTGGATAAAAGTTCCAGACAAATGAATAAATGTAAATGTAAATGGTAGTAATACATTACAACTATTCCCCTCATTAATGTACACACAGCACCCCATATTGACAGACAAAAAATTATAATTTTTTGAAATTGTTGCAGATTTATTAAAAAAGAAAAACTGAAATATCACATGGTCCTAAGTATTCAGACCCTTT
>JBBPDA010000030.1:10786112-10807251 GCA_037974385.1 Arnoldichthys spilopterus
TGTGTGTGTGTGTGTGTGTGTGGGTGTGTGTGTGTGTGTGTGTGTGTGTGTGTGTGTGTGTGTGTGTGTGTGTGTGCATGTGTGTGTATGTGCGTGTGCATGTACATGCTTCATTAATAGTGAAATATAAATATTTATAAAGATTATTAGTTCTTTAAATCTCTGTCTTATTCATTTATTTATTTGTCAGTTTTTTATACCCAGTTCATATTAAGCTCCTAAATGTCTTATTTTGTTCCATGACGTCAGACTGTGTTTTCTAAACTCTCTCTCTTTCTCTTTCTCTTTGTCTCTCTGTCTTCCATATATCCATATACACATACACACTGTACTATATTTGGTCATCAAAGCATTTTATGGCACCTTATCTGTCTAATCACATATTCCAGGCTGGTATACGATTGGCTCATTTTTTTCACTGACTTGCTGATTCAGAAATGTAAGGTCATGTTTTTGCTAGCACCCAGCTGCACTATATATTTTAGCATGCTGTAATCAGTGTCCACAATGCACCTGCCAAGAGCATTTATTATGGAAGAGGAGCAGGTTCTGTTGCCAGTCAATTTACCAATGACAAATGAACTCCTACAGAGTTAAATTAGACTCAGTTTACTTCAGCTGGAGTAGATTCAACTTTAATGGTTTTATTGTTTATTGACCTTTGCAACTTTGTGCCATTTGCACACCAACCTACAGTCTTAAAACTGAAGGTGCCAAGAACCTTTTTTTGTGCAAGGGAAAAGATGAGCAACTACAGGATCTTTAAATGGATCACCCTTAAGAGATGAGATGTGTGATTGTGAAGAACCTTTTTGAAGTGTAAAGTCTCTGCTTAATGTAAAAATAAAACAGGATTTAAAGTTAATTTAAGTTAAATTGTTGAATCTACTTTGGGTGAAGGTTCTATAAACCTTCTTAGTTCTAAGTTCTTTACATTCCCACATCTCTTTTTCAAACATGGCTCTTTAGAGTAAACCTAAAGTGGTTCCTCTATTGCATCACTCAAAGAGGTCTGTGAACACTCTGTATAATAAGACTTTATTTGCACTAGATTGTGTGTTGAAGTTTGAGGTTTTCTTGACCTGTAGCCTCTTATAAAAGCAAATTCAGAATGTAATAACTTCTGTAAATCTTTTTCAGAATCTTACTCGAATAAGAACTGTGTGAGTGTAGGAATGGCATCAGAACCATAATGCAGTGAGAACGTTCTTCAACCATAACTACATGGTTGTATGTTTAACTTAATTCATGTAATTCATTCTTAATTCATTAATTCAAATAATAATATAAACAAACAAATTAAGAATTTTACACCTGCAACACACTCAAACATTTGTCCCAGATCTGTGTTTAAAACTTTGTCATTACCTTTCCTTTTAAATACACTTTTTAATCATTTGGAAATTTTCCTTCACACTGATTGACTTCTGATGGACCTTCACACATATTGAAGTCACCCACACCACTGATGCTCCCCAACCGATGACAGGGGTTTAGCCTTTGAACCTGTTGCTGATAACAGACTGGATGGTACATTTCTTCTTTGGCACTGAGAACTTTCTAGGAACAAGCTGAAACATGGGCTCATCTGACCACAGCACACATTTCCACTATTTTTCAGTGCATTTGAAATGACAATGTTTCTGTATGGAATTGTAGTAAGGTTTGGCTTTCTTTTTGGCTTTTCTTTTTAACAAAGTTTTAGGATGTATGTCTTGAAGCAGCTGACTGTTAAGAGACAATGTCATTCTGAGCACATGGTTATATTTATCACAGTAGCATGGTAATTTCTCATGCAGGACCTTTAAAGGGTCATACACATTCATTAGTGGTTTTTCTACAAGGATTGAGCTTTCTCTGGATTTCCTGAATATTTTTTACAGCATTATGTCCTGTAAATGATGAAAGACCTCAATTCTTTGCAATGTGTTGAGAAATGTGCTTTTTAAAATGAGTGACAATTCTTTCATGAAATTTGTCACAAAGTTGTGAGCCATGAGAAATGTTTAGAATTGATGTAACATGAATATTTTGTTAACTTTTCACTATTATTTTATTCCATTCTAATATTCTTGAGTGTATTCCAGGCATTACATTCAAAATGTGCTTATATTTACAAAATACAATTCAACTGGTCAGTGAAACCTTAAAACTAATTTCTTTTTACTTTTGCTTGTTAAATAAAAATTCAAGAGAATTTACAAACTACAGATTTTTGTTTAACAAAATGCCTCAGCTTTTCTGGAAATGTGATGTGTAGCCTGCTGTTGAAAGTGTTAGTCCAAAATGTAAGTAAACACTACAAAATATATGTTTTGAAAAGATTCCTTCTCCACATGTAAAACAGGACATGGACCCTTAAGTGTCAAACAGAACATTTTTTATGACCCTCTTCCCTTGCAAAAAAGATTCACCTGATGCAAGGGAAAATGTAGAAACTCCTAAACTATCTATGTAGACCTTCATTTAAGGCTTTGAAGTTATATGGGTTTTACTTATGTGTTAATAGCTTTTAGTCAGTGTACTTGCTCAGGAAGGGCCTTTATCAGCAGGCAGATGAAACCCATAATTTGTGGCCATGGAAAAAAGGTGTAAACTCCATCTGTAAAACCGTAGTGGAACAGTAATCATTACATGGAAAGTTCAGAGGGTTTATCCCTCATGTATTCTATTATTTAGGTGTTAACAGTGCTCTGTACTGGACATGCAAGCGATACTGGTATTCTCTTACAAATAAAGGTGTCAAAAAGAGTTCTATGTGCTATACCATACAAGAACCAATTTTGACTTTTTAGAGAATAGTTTTTTAGGGAAAATTTTGTAAATTACTTCCATGAGTGTGAAGAACCTTTCTGACATTGATGAAGAACCCTTAAACTGGTATATAACCTTTACATGATGTAATGGTTTTTAAATCTAAAGGTTTCTTCACACTCATAAATCTCTTTTCATGATACTATAGGGAACCAAAAGTGTTTTTTCTGTGGCACCACTAAAAGACGTCTTTGTGGCATCTTCTAAAGAGTGTATGTGCTACTTGGTAACTGATTTTATTTCAGGGTTTAACTACCTCCATGGGCCATAACCTTAATACTTAACCCCTTTTCACAATAGCCTGACAATCAGTTTAGCCTTATATTTTCTTTCACTGAAATGTATACATAATTTGAAATAAAATATCAGAATGGATTGGAAAAATTATGAATTTATGTATTTAAATAAAATTATGTGATAAGTAAACTTCCATTCCACCAATGTAATGGTCACTAGAAGGCTGGCAGAAAGGGCTTAAACTTTGGCAGAAAATCTACATTCAATAGACGTTTTTAACAACAGACTTGAAGTTTGCCTTCACATTCAGAGCAAATACAACGCTACACCACTACAATGAAGAGAGAAACCCAAGAGGCTGGCAAGCTCACACAAGGATGAGACTGAAGAGGAGTCTGATGAGGACACCTGATCCAGCAGTGCTTCTTATTACCCATGGAGCATGATGTCATATACCATGCCAACGCCAAATGTCCCTTAGTGCAGTGCATCTCAGCTAAAACCCTAAAAGATTGCTGAATTGTGTGATTTTTCCCCCTGTTCTAACCCACCTGATTCAGCTCAAGCATACCAGAATAACTTGTTTAATACCTCATGAGTTTAATCAGGTGAGTCATAAGGCTTGGGTCTAAATTCTGTAGAGCTTTAGGAGCAAGGGTTGGCAACTTGTTAGGTAAGTGGCCTTATCTACTTATTCACAAGTAAGTACTGCCATCTACTGGACTATTCCAACAAAAACTGTTCAGACTTCAAAGTGTTCGATGCCTATAAAGCAATGAACAGAAGTATACTGTTACTGGGAACATTTGATATAGGCATATAATATTAAATAATCATTGCAATGGTGATGATGATGGATGAGTTTGGGAAAAAATAATGGTGAATATAATGATCTCCCAGCTTTATTCCACACTGGCTCAGGCTTTTATAATGTACAACAACAGATGGCATTAAACAAAGAAAGAATACTTATTGCTTATAGACATGTAATTTTGATAACATAAATTAACATAATTTAGATAAATCTCCATGTGCATTAGTATCCAATCCCCAACTTTAGTATCTGGTAGAGCGACCTTTTGCTTTGTAAACCTCTGATTTCGTAAAATACAGACAAGATCTTGCTTGTGGACATCTTTGCCCATTCTTCTTGTGCAAAAGCCTATAGTTCATTGTGGTTTGATGGCTTTCGTGCTGCAGTGGCTTTCTTTTAATCCTGAACATTTTGTGGGATTTAAATCTGGAGACTGAGAAGGTCTCCCAAGGACATTCCAGGACTGATTCCTTAACCAAGCTTTGGTAGACTGGAAGTGGGGTTGGGATCAATGGGCCTCATTCATCAACTGCTTCTAGGAAGAAATTTCTTCTTAATGCCCACTTACGCAGTTTTCACAAAGGTTCTGACGTTCACCTAAGTTTCCTTATTTGGGATTTGCTCTTAGGTAAGAACAGAAGCTACACACACTCAAGTGCATTATGTACATTTGAGTGCTGACATGTTTGTGCAATATATCTGGTTATGATTTTGACAGACTTTTTTATAGCTTTCTCAAGAACAATTGTTTTTTTAAATCTTTATTTAAATTTATTTATTTTAAATTTTATCTTTTAAATTTATGTTAACCACAAAAGCATTTCAAGAAAGCAAGCATTCTTCCTTAAAATGGCTTGGTATATCTGTGTATCCATAATGTCAAGAATGTACAAACTATTCCTGCATCAAAGTTTAAAGCTATGGATTTTTCCCTTCTTTGAGAAGAAATGTGTGTGCAAACATACTGATTCTGATTTGGGTGTTGAATGTTTCTCATTGCACCTGTGTATATACAGTACAGTGCAAAAGTGTTAGGCTCCTGAGAAAATTAGTAAATACAAATCTCATTAAAATTGACTTAATCTATGTGAATGTGTTTGTCTAACAATTTCCAGACCTCTCTTCGTGAAAGCCCAGTGTTCCTTTCAGATAACTGGTTTGGCTATGCTATCAATGCTATCAACCAAACCTATGATCTTCTCAGCTCACAAAGTATCAACTACTTGAAAATTTCAATCTTTTTCTCTTTCATCTATAATTATGTCATCATATCTAGTCTTTTCATTTTTCAAATATAAAAATTAATAACCAAAGTACTAAACTAAAAATATAATTTTGAGTATTAATAATTTCACATCTCCCACTTCAGTGCTCTGAAAAAAGACAAATTACAGAACAGGAAATAGTTGTATGTACACAGTGCTTGTATTCTAGATGTGTTAATTCCACAAAAACACATTTCTTTTTTTTTGTCCAAATGAAGGTAGAGAAAGTCGATATTGCAAAAGAATTTTTTATTCTTTTCTTATCATCCGTTCCCAGAAAGTGCATTAGATTTTACAGTAAGCAAAATTCATATTTAAGACAGGATACACAGCCGTGCTACATTCACAATCATCATTTTGGACAGTGTGCTGCATGGGAGGAGACTTCTCATAAGCATATGTATAAAAATTATTTATAGTCAGATGAAAATGGGAGGTCTTGGGAAAAGTTGTTCCTTCAGAGCGAGAGGTGTTGGTCAGAAGCAATTTATGCCTTAACCAGGCTAGCGAACTCTGTGAGGATGAGAGGAAACAGTAGTGTCATTAGCCTTCCAGGGTTTCTCAAATTTGAACCTTGAATCCAGATTCCACTTCTGGATTTTGTAATCACCAGTAGCTAACTGAACTGTTGATATAGTTGACTGGCCACCTAGACTCATATCTACTGGTGATTACAAAATCCAGGACCGGAATATGGATTCAAGGGCCGGATTTGAGAACCCCTGCTTAGGGGCCTTAAGTGAAACACATGGAGAACTATGCGTTACTGAATAATAATAATAATAATAATAATAATAATAATAATAATAATAATAATATTAAACACTCACCATCAACTCCAATCTTGCCGTCACCGTCGCTGTCTCCAGCCTTCAGGAAACTCTTGGTCTCGGCGTCAGTCAGTGCCCTCGCGCCGGCCTTGAAGTTCTGCAGGAACAGTCTGAGGAGAGCACGAGTACAGGTTAGCATTAGCACTCAGCCCCCACTATTAAATGGGGTTTCTTTCTATCTTATTTTCTGAAGAAGGTGTACAGTTTATCAGTGTATAAAGTAAACTCCTACTTAAGCTCATCCTCCTCAATGAAGCCACTCTTGTCCTGATCAATGATGGCGAAAGCCTTTTTGACCTCATCGGCAGATTTGCCAGCCAGACCAACCTTGGCGAAGAAGGCCTTGTGGTTGAATGAGCCATCGGCTGAGAAACCAATCACACGTCATAATAAGAAAAAATTATCTAAATAATTGTTTCTATAACAATAACGATAATAATAATGATGATGATCATAATAATAATAATAATAATAATAATAATAATAATAATAATAACAACAACAACAATACTACTACTACTACTACTACTACTAATAATAATAATAATAATAATAATTATTATTATTATTATTATAGCCCTTTTCAAATATTATTTATTGTTAAAGTCATGATCCCTCGAGCAGGCTCTTGGCCCAGTTGTGATCTGGTGAAGTCGTAATACCTTTGCATGCATCCAGGGCTGCAGTGATGTCAGCGTCGTTCAGGACACCGGCGAATGCCATCTTTAGCTGAATGAGGAGAAATGCATACACATGTGAATATTTACATAACACATATGTACCATAATTGTATGCAGCTGAACATATGATCTGTCACTGGTGTCATAATGTTATATTGAATATTTGCCGTAAGATTATGACACCAGTGGTGACGCGCCGAGACGCTCTGCGGGCTTCACATCCTCTAATAAGCGCCCTCCAGCTTCCATCAAGACTTGCATGTACACTCTGGCTCAGGCGGGACCGAGCTGCACTTTCCACATCACTTTCTTCAGCTGCTTTTGAACTGGAATATTCTGCCAGGGCTGCCAGTCATTTGCAATGATGCAATCAGGCTGCCCCCGGGACAACCCGCAGAAATCGGATCCCCATCACAATGGCTCATTGTGTGGTGTGACTTATATCCCAAAGGTCCGACATGTGACGATAAAAAAAACAACAACAACAAAACAACAACAAAAAACAAAGATCGAGGTAGGGAAGATCCCCATCATGTCCGAAATAAAGTCCAAAGCAGATTCAGAAGAAGTGCATCTCTCTTTTCTTTTCTTTTAGCCTAACGCTTCGACAGGGCCCAGCGCAGATGCACTGCACGATTACTGCGGGTCCCCTTCCTTCAGGATGCCACTTCGCCTTCTTCCCTAAAATCTCAGCCAGTGTGTGTGCAGCCGGTGGTGTGTGTGTGTCCGCGGACGGGTTCCCCTCTGCGTGGCTTTGGAAAACTCACCTCTTGTGTCTTTCCTGTGGGTGGGAAGATTCAGAAGACTCGAGCAAACTGCAGTGAAGTGGGGCCCGTCGCTCCCCACCTTATATACTCCCACCCAGCCGAAATATGAGGCATAATGTAACGGACACCCAATGAAAGGGGGCTGCCTGAAACGCCGCCAAGCTCTCGGACTGTACTATATTTATCTACATTAAATGAAGATGCTTAAAAGGTGAGTTTGGAAAAAAAAAAGCTCGGCTGATATCGCGCAAAGCTAATAATACACGCTGCTGAGGCGGTTGAAACGGCGGCTGAGCTCTTGGCGAAAGCGGCTAATGTGGAGAAGTGCATGTATGGATATGGCTGTGGGGAGCTGGGTCCCAGCACTGGCACGACAGAGGACAACTCGGCGCCACAGTGCCTTCTTACTACAAGATAGCGGTGTTTGCTCATTTACTCGACGCTATTGTTGAGGTATGCCGTGCTTTGCGTTTACAGCTTAGGAGCAGAATGCTAAAGGTGTATGAGACGTTTGTTAGCCTATAACTTGTTCTTTCACCACTAAACTCGATGACATGCATATTTACAGCTCGTTTACATTTACACTTAAGTACATTTAGGTTTAATCAGTATTATTAGCGAGTTTACAGCGATATATCTTTAGGCTAGTCACTTTTGCGTTGTTTTTCAGTGCTAATTGTGTAGCATGGTGGTAGTGTTTTCTTTACTGTGTGAAAGTTGCAATGTAAAAACAGATTCAACGGACCACTATTAATAATAAAAGCCACATTCACATTCATTCAATTTATTTGCTGTTGTTTTTCTCTCCTTTTTTTCTCTGTTCCCCATATATATTTCAATTAAATATTTTATTATTTAATATTTCATTTATTCATTTATATATGTTAGTCTGTGAATCTGGGTCTAATCTGTGAGTGAACCATAAACTATAAATATACAAAAATAAATAAAATAATAAATAATAAAATTAATAAAAAAGACTGCAATTTTGGAGTCATATTATTTCTGCAACAGAAGAGCAAGCAGGCGACTGCGTGGACAGCAGGGGGCAGCACTGTCCCATCTGCACTGAATGTGGTAAAAAATATTTTTCCTACAGCTGAGCTGTAGGCTGCTGCTGCCTGTACCTTCTGTAACACCGAATATAAAATCTTTTTTATAAGTCCTTTTAACGTTTTGAGCCTTTTTTCACTCCAAGCCTTTAGGCATAAGATAAACCATGCTATTAAAATGTCACCAGGCACGTAACCAACTACTCTGGTGTTAGCCATCTGTAATGCCATTAGAATGATTAACTTGGGTCTTTTGCCATTGATGAACCCATGAAGTGTGCACCTAACATTTTTTTCGAAAGACTTGGCCAGCCCCACTCCCTAAGTGCTATTCTGAGCATCCAGGAAGCCACCATGGACTGTAATTGGGCATGTGAAAACTATCCTTTGCAAATCCTTTCCAATGCATCTCAGTAAATCTCTGGGCCTTCCCTCTGCAGCGAGCGTGCCAAAACTGTGCTCTTCCTTTTCAGAGCCCCCACCCGCCTTTTTTATGATAGCAGGTGCCCCTGGACAGCAGGTGGCACTTTTGCAAAGTGTCTGTTCTTGTAAAAGTATTAATCTGTCCATGCACGCATCAAGTGAAACAGAAGTTGAAAAAAACACCCTATCAAAGGCATGTTACACCAAAACTACATTTATTCCTTGTTTTTCACTCTTCCCCGGAAGTGCATAAGAGACATCTGCACAAGCCAACAGGCTTGAAACAAAACACGTCCAAATAACATTAACAATACACTATAAGGACACAGTGTTCAATGTCAAGCATATTGTCCGAAATCAGTTCATAAATAAGATATAAAAAAATATGATCTTAGGTCAGCTGCGAGAGAGTTGTGAGCGGTAGCTTGAGTTCTGGTTCCATGAACTGAGATGGGTCTTGGTCAGATGGAAATTTAAGCCTTTACAAGAGCAGCGAACTCTGTGAGACAGAATAGAGATGAAACTACCATTAGTGAATTCTGTGAAAACCATTCCCTTTCTTAGCTATTCTGTAGATACATATAAACATCCAAGCTTAGGTGATTGCTGGCCATTATTACTACTGCTGGTCAGTCTCTCCATGTTTCAGGATCATCAACTGAAGCATTCAACAAGTAGGCCTATATTCTGTACTAGTCCATTGCATCACTGAAGTTTAGCGTGTCATGTGTGTAGTGGGTCAGTGTGCATTGAGTTACCATCGACTCCGATCTTGCCATCACCGTCACTGTCACCAGCAGCAAGGAAAGTCTTGGTCTCTTTGTCAGTCAGTGCCCTGGCACTGCTCTTGAAGTTCTGCAGGAAAAGCCTGTGAAGACAGCACAGATGTTTTTACTTGGCTTCACTCGCCGCTCTGCTGGCTCACACACTTGCTGGTGGTTTGGGTAGAATAACGATGGATGTTTGACTGATGCCAAGAATGAACTCTTACTTCAGCTCCTCCTCCTCAATGAAGCCGCTGTTGTCCTGGTCAATGATGGCGAAAGCCTTCTTGACCTCATCGGCAGACTTGGCAGCCAGGCCAACCTTGGCGAAGAAGGACTTGTAGTTGAAGGAATCGGCAGCTGCGAAATGAGATTATTGTGAGAGTATTTACACAATGTACGCAAGCCTCTGATATGTCGTCCTGGAGGAGGCTCTGCTGTCCAAAATCTCATCAATATTGTTTTTTTTTAATTGTTTTGCTTATTAAGAAATTATTATTAAAAAGATCTGTAGTAAAACAATATAGTAAATTCAGAAAGTGACTATAGTGTACTATTACATATTATTATCATAGTAAAACTAATACTAATAACATACTGTATAGAAGTATCGTAGATCATTTTAAGATAGTATTACAGGCATAAGAAGGAAAATGTATCACAGAATATAAGTTAATATAGTCTATTACAAATATTATTCAATTTTTGTGTAGAAGTTTATCTTTTTACTGTTGAACTTAGTAGGAACTGTCTGCATTTCAAATCATCATTTCCCAAATGCAACTGCTATTTTACACCTCATCAGACATGTAATCTGGAAGGACACCTTACCCTCACAGGCAGCAAGAGCAGCGTTCACATCAGCATCAGCCAGAACTCCAGCGAAGGCCATTTTTTCTAGTCTGGTCAAGCTGCAAAAACAATAAGCAGAAAGTTCTTGATTTTGCAGGTTGGAATGAAATACAATGCAAACAATTCAATTGTCAATGTTTAACCATTGTGTTTATGTAAAGCTATGCAATTTAACTGTAATTATTTTCTGTGTAATTATAGGCATCTATCCTACAGTTCACTGTGGTTATGTAGTATATGGAGTATCTAAACAAATGTCGTTTTGCACATGCGTGATGAACAGGACGTGTCATCCAACGGTTGTGCAAATGTAGAAGCTTTACACATGCTGTTCTGTTCCTAATGGCCTAAATGAAATTGACATAATGCACGCCAAGCAGATGTTTCACGGAAGGTTTAGGACGGTCCTCAGCTCAAGTGACGTTCACTTGCGAAAGGACTCCCAGCAAAATCTTCAGCGCTGAATTAACACAGAAAGTCTGGACACAAATGGACGACCTCAACGCTGGAGATGTTGCCATGAGGGAGAGATAGCAGGCATGCTAATAGGCCCTGATGGGTTTTTCCTTCAATTTCGATGAATCATCCTCAATGATCCAATCACAAGTGCCTCCGTTTCACCAACTAAGCGCTGAACACAGCACTGCGTATTCAGTATGTCCAATTTGTTCTGCTTGGCCAGCGCTAATGTAGATGGACTCCTCAATCACTAAGACCATATTCCAGAGACGAGCCGTCCGTGCCATGCGCTGCATTCCTTTACAACAACTGCTGTGTGAGCAGCAGCATCCTAAACTTTGGGCAGGCCTGAAGACTCAGATTTTTTTCTCTCTCTCTCAAGGAAAGAAAGGCATCGTGCATCATCTCACTCACCTTGCGCTCCTCCAAGGCGAGTGAAAAAGCAAAGGAGTAAGTCGAGGTGTGGCCCCTGGCACCCTTCCTTCCCCCTTATATACCCTCAACCCCTCATCATACAGCAGTTTAGGCATCAGTAATAGATACCGGACACAGGCCTTGCGAATAGTTTAGAGAGAAAAAATGTGTCCAGTAGTCAAGTTAGGCTATTTTTAACAACCCCCCTCCTCAAATGATGTTCAAAAACATGTGTGCGACGTATAGACTTGCCCTGCTCCTCCTATATGGGCTGCCATTCATTCACATTAGCCACATGATACCTGTCTAAAGCAAGTTAGTCAGTTTCCAGTAGAAACCACTGCAGGACCTTTGGTAGGTGGTAAAAAAATTTATATAAATATTTTTTTGCCTTTGAGTTATTTTGTTTAGGCCAAATGTTGGCCTACATGCCAGACTTACTATCTACTATTTTGCCTTTTGCCCACGTGTCTGTAAGGAAGTCCTTAAAGAATTAGTGTGATTAAATTAAATTAGTAAATTAATAAATAACCTAATGGAGAATTATCATTATTACTTCCCCCAGGCAGTTCTGACTTAGCCCGGATTGCGTTTCTGCATGCTAGGCAACACATAAAGGTGTAATGATATAATTACTATAATTAGTAACACCTCTAGCAGTTCAACAGACTAGATCATTTCATTGTAAAAGGAGTTGTTGTTAATTTATGAAGTTAAAATTAATTATTATTATTATTATTATTATTATTATCATTATTATCATTATTATTATATTATTTTTGCATTGGGTTTGGTTTTACATTTACATGGTTAAAGAACATTGTCTTATACACCAGAGTTTAAATGAATGAATTGCAATTTTGTAAAAGGAGACTGAATCATTTGGCTAGAGTGCAAAATAGAAGCTGAAAAAGCTGTACAGCATAGAAAATCATGGTTTGTCTTAGGTTACAACTTGTAGTCTATTTTACTTCAGCCTTCTGTGTGTACTAGTACTTTTTAAAATATCTCTGATGTGGTCTCGTATGACCTTCTGCACAATAAATTTTGCCACACCTGCCACAGCAGTCATCTGACTGTGAATTATTCCTGAGATTAGACTGTGTTTACATCAGATATGTCTTTCTCAGAAGGCAAGAAGCAGCATAAGTAGCATTTTGAAAGGTACTCGGAACTGCCCTTTAAAAATGCACTGTGAGACATTTCTGCCCACAGCCATAAAGCTCTTTAATGACTCAACCTACACCCAGGAAGGTACTACTCTTACAATTATGCTATTCATCCATCCATTCATCCATCTATTTATCCATTCACCCATCCATCCATCCACCCATCCATCCACCCATCCATCCATCCATTCATCCATACATCCATCTGTTCATCCATCCACTCATCCATCCATACATCCATCCATTTATCCATCCATCTATTTATTTGTTTATCCATCTATCCATCTATCCATCCATCCATCATTCATTCATCCATCCATTTATCCGTTCATCCATCCATCCATTCATGTATCTATGAATTAATCTATTCATTCATCCATCCACCCATCCATCCATTCATCCATCCATCTGTTCACCCACCCATCCATCCATCCATCCATCCATCCATCCATCCATCTGTTTATCCATCCATCCACCCATCTATCCATTCATCCAACTATCCAGCCATTCATCCATCCATCCATCTATCTGTTCATCCATCCACCCATCCATCCATCCATCCATCCATCCATCCATCCATCCAACTATCCATCCATCTATTTATCTGTTCATCCATCCATCCATTCATCTATCTATTCATTTATCTATCCATCCATCCATCCATCCATCCATCCATCCATCCATCCATCTGTTTATCCATCCATCCACCCATCTATCCATTCATCCAACTATCCAGCCATTCATCCATCCATCCATCTGTTCATCCATCCACCCATCCATCCATCCATCCATCCATCCATCCATCCATCTATCCATCCATCTATTTATCTGTTCATCCATCCATCCATTCATCTATCTATTCATTTATCTATCCATCCATCTATTCTTTCATCCACCCATCCATTCATTCATCCATCCATCCATCCATTCATCCATCCATCCATCCATCCATCCATCCATCTATTTATCTATCCATCCATCATCCATCCATCCATCCATCCATCCACAGTTTTATCCGTTCATCCATCCACCCATCCATTCATCCTCCACCCATCCATCCATCCATCCAAGATGTAGTATTAGTTGTTGCACCCACTGTTATGTGAATATTTAGACATCAGAACGTCACAGAAGTAATAAGTCTATTACCTAATAAGAACTATTTTGACCAATAAACTATTCATTCAGGGGGAAGGATTTAAAATATTCAGATCTACATCATCTGTTCTGAATGTATCATTGAGCACATAGCTGACTATGGACACAAGGCAGGGAACACCCAGGACAGGAGGACAACCTATCGCAGGGAAACACAGAGACAGACAACCATTCACACACACACACACACACACTCACACTTATGGGCAATTTAAAGGTAGCCACTTAACCTAAATTGAAGCCTTTGGCATGTGGGAAGAAACTGGAGCACCCGGAGGAAACACACATAGCGAAAGCTTGCAATCTCTGCACAGAAAGGCACCTAAGGCCAAACCAGGGATCAAACCCAGGAACGTCTCGCTGTGAAGCACTTACCACTGCACCACCATGCCACCCAGTGTAATATCAGAATCTGTATTTCTTTACACCTTATTCAAAGCATTACTTAGTTATACACACAGTGGACATTTAATAATGCATTGTCCAATAAAAAATGGTTTATTATCAAAATTTACACCAAAAATACTTGATGTAAATGTTTATTTCAAAATTAACATTTTCTCCCTTTTCCTATAAAACTAAATTTACAGTTTTGTTAGGACAGTGACATTATGATTAGTGAACCAGTAAATAAAAATTGATAGTTTGTTGTGGATTGAAGCGCTTAACATTGAACAGTTTAGACACATCATTTATGTCTAAGTCCAGACTAGTGTAATTAAAACACAGCTTTTTTTAATTTAGCCAAGTAAGCAAACTTTATTTCACAAATTCATCAAGTCAGTTAACCATGAGAAACATTTTTAGTCGAGCTTGAGACTGGGGGGTGAAAAAGAGAAAGCAGAACATTTAAGCTGGTCACCATCAGTCCAGGAGATTTATCTCTATTTCAGTTCAGAAGTGTGCAGAATTCTGGGGGAAAACAAAAAAGAAATAAGAGTATTGATCACTGTTCACACATTTCACGCCATCATAGAGAACACTAGGGTGTGGCTAGAAGTGCAGATCTTTTCTGGATTTAAAAAAATGCATTCATTTTCAGTTCACCTACTAAACTTAGTCCCCCATACTTGACTTGAGGTCGGGTTGCATTGATACTTGCCTGCTCTACTTAAAGTTACTAGGTAGGTAGCTAATATTAAGTATCCTTAAGTAGCAGTCAGGGGGAGGAAAGGTGATTCCATTAGGCCCAGCACTGACTGAGTGCTTTTAGAAGAATATTATGTAATATTGGGGGCCCATTATTATATTTGTTTCACATGGCTCAACATTTTTGGCTGTTGTCAATAAAGGTGTCTATCTAGTGTAAAACATATAGCAGCAAATATGAGACAGTGCAGTCTTTCATTTATTATATGTGGGAAAGACACATTCAGTCAAAAAAATTAAGCCATATACGCTAAACTCATGGATTTCATAGTTCCAATATAAACTTATATCCAAACCATTACACCTAAACCATTAAACAAATGGGTTGTGAAGTGAAAGTGACTCTTTGTCATTGTGAACACACTCAAGCACCAAAAGAAATGTGACCTCTGCATTTAACCCATCACACGTGCACACGTGTAGCAGCAGGCAGCTACCAACAGCGCACGGGGAGCAGTGTAGTGGGACAGTACCTTGCTCAAGGGAACCTCAGTAGCGCCCGGGCCGGGACTCGAACCTGTGACCTTAAGGTCCCAGAGGCAGTGTCCTAACCACTAGGCCATCACTGCCCACATCACCAAGTGGCTTGTCACTTCATATTATACTTTATGAGAGAACTGGCAATCATTTCATAAAGAACATTTCTCAAGGCTAGAGAGCAAAGAATTTAGTTCTTTCACCATCTATAGTACAAAATATTGTGAAAAGATTCAGGCAATGCAGATAAATCTTAGTCCATGTAGGGCACTGGCAATCACAGACTGTTGAGCAGTATCAAGCAAGAATCAGGATAAAAATCCACTTGCAGAACTGCAACAGTTACTCATATCAAGTGTGTATGATGGTCGTTTGTTTTATACAAAACATTTAAAACTCTCTAAGCTAAAGAAATCTGAACAGAGATGTAATGTTCCTAAATATGGCTTATACTTGTCAAAAGTGACAAGCAGTCAGAAGAGAAAGCCTATCTCTCTCTTACCAGTTTGTCAGTAGGTCTTAATGTTAGAAAGTTGTTCTAATCCTCTGGGTGAAACTAGGAGTTGTGACGGAAGAATGCCTTCAAATTTCCAAGGGACCGCAGGCTCAGTCTATTACTCATTAGAGGCTTTATCTGTAATAATGTTTTGCCATTAGGTAAATTATAAGTATATATAAGTACAAATATTTGACCTTACATTAGATTAGATCCTAATTCTTTAGGAAACAAGTCAATATATAAAATGTAAAAATTTACAACAGTTTGATTTGATTATTCTGATATAATTTAGTATTCATTTTAAAAAATACACAAAAGTGATTGTAGGAATTATTTTCACAGTGGTGATTTTTACATTTGAAAATAGCACGAGAATCTAATTTTGGCCAAAAAATGAGTGCTTGCCTAATTAACGTCAATCTAATCCAATCTAATCTAATGTTACACTCCAGAATAGATGCGATGAATGGACCTTCCACTGATACATTTATACAGGCCTGTTTACCATGCATGCCAATTTTGCCATCTCCATCACAGTCTCCTGCATCTAGAAATGCTTTGGTCTCAGAGTCTGTCAGCTTCCGGGCACCTGTGACAAAGTTCTGGAGAAACAGTCTGGAGAGGAAATAAAAATGTATCAATGGTTATATGGCATGACTATAGAGAAGATCATATATTATCTTACATTCAATAACATTTCACTAACATAATATGTACTTCTTGTCAACTAATTTGTAGCATAGATAAATTTACCAAAGACTAGAATGTTTTCCAGTATTTAGAAAATGAAGAAAAACTTAAAACATCTTCATAATAGAATGTCAATAGACAGCTGTTGCAGCTCCTGCCCATTGTCTTCTATTATAAATGTGTTTAAAATCAAAGGGTTTTTTTATTTTAAACTTGAGTTTTATTTAATTATATTTTACTTGTTTTTGCATTCTGTAAAAGAGAAATCTAGGTTGCCCAGTTGCAATGTGATTCAGTTGTGCTGTCATCCTACCTCTCTGAAACAACAGCTTTCGAGGAATTTGTTCATGTTCCTTGTAATGTAACTTAAAAATTGGTTTTGAGGTTTTCAAACTATGTTTTTTAAACATAGTCCAGACTAGCAAGTCTTACCTGAGTTCATCTTCTTCAATAAATCCACTCTTGTCTTGGTCAAGGACTTTGAACACTTTCTGTCCCTCTGTGTTTGACTTGCCAGAAAGCCCCACTTGTTCAAAGAAAGGTTTGACTGCAAATGTGCCTGGAGCTGCAGAAACAACAGCAGTGACAGAAAGACAGCAAACAGCAAAGTGAGGAAGTGGAAAGCTGAGTTCTAGCCCACTGACCAACAATTTATCTGATTGTACATTAGAATTGTGGTAAGATTGGAAGTCTTCCCAAACTTCACAAACTCAGCCCTCCTGTCTGGAGGCCCCGTGCCCTGCGCATGTTAGTGTTTTCTCTGCTCTTCAGAAGTTAGTAGTTTAGATTAAGAAAGTCAAAATTGTTCCCAGGATTATTTTCCGACTGCCTTGATACCTCTGCCTTGATAACTGCTGGTTCAAGTCCTGGAGAGTAAAGGCTTGTTGATTAGTCAGTGAATTGGATCATGTGTACTGAAGACTTAAAAAAATTTAAAAACTATGCTAAGTAGAGGGGAAGATTCACATCAATGTTCCAGCATTTATTTAAACCCTTCTCTACCTGTTGCATTGGAAGCACAGAATAAAATGCATGCATTTATTTGTAGTATATGAATAAAACACTCATTGGCTTGTAGTACAAGGTCTGTCTACATTATAATGTGTTTTGAGAAAGCAGGTTGCATGGTGCTTTGTTAGTACAGCAAAATTATGATCCAAGGTAACTGACTACAATGAACGCAAATAGCAGATGGAGATTACATTGAAAAAATGCTGCAGGATTCCTCTAAATATGATGTATACTGTATTTATATACTTTTTAGACACTGGCTTGATTCAAATGTGAACATATTCCATCAAATATGTCAGCACAAGAAATGAAACTGCGAGAGAAAACTTTGTTGATTTCAATGAGTGAAATCATGTGAAAATGATGCAAGTAAATTCAATGCATCACTGTTTTTTTTTCAGTGCAGTTCCCAAATAGAACTGGGGATGCTTTGCGTCCTCCTACAATGAAGTCGTGACACTGACATTTTCGTCATCTCTGGATGGCGTGCTTTTGTCTGCTTTTTGAAGCAGATAGAATTGTTAGATGAATAATTAAGAGCAAGTGTCTCTTGAAGTCTGCACGCTGTGAGGCTCAAATCGTTCTTGAATACTCAGCGCAAACACACTGGTATCTGGGTGGTAACAGCTCCCTAGCCCCCTGGCTGCTTAGTTACCTTGGCTGTACCATCCCAAATGCATTAGCCTATGGGAGTCTAATTGTGTGTGTGCATACATGTAGTTTAGACCTATGTGAGTGGTGAAGTTCATGCAAATTTGTGGTCATGGGTGTTTGGGTGTGGTGGGGAAGTTTGCTTGGACATCATGTCCTCAAATTGACCTTGGCATGCCTCGACAGCCGCAGCAATGTCCTCTTCTTTCAGTATCCCTGCAAACGCCATGTCGATGTCCACTAGAAGGCTGGCCCCATGAATATAGACATGAAGGGTTTAGAAATAACATGTATAATTCCTGTGCTAAGATATAATGCTTCAAAAATAATTACAATGATATTTTCTTATTTTATTCCTCTGTAAAAGTGCACAGTAAATATATCTAAATATTCATTATAAAATAGAGATAGATTATTCAAATGCAATATTATGCTTCTTAGCAAGTTTCCAAATCAAAACGAATTTGAACTTCTATTGCCAAAAACGAAATCAATGAATTTACGAACTTGGACAAAAAATACATTAACAGACAAATCAGTGTGCACTAACCTTTAGCTGGGTACTGAGCCTGTGCAGCTTCCTCTGGATCATCCACTTGAATGCAGTCAAAGAGAGCACAGCGTCAGCACCCTTAAACCCAAGGAGACCAGCTTACCACAAAACACCTCCCCCCTCATTAGCTAAACAGAGCATATTATTTCTGATGTCTGGTGGTTACAACTAATCCCTTAGAAAGAAAGAACAAACAAACAAACAAAAACATAATATAATGCACAAATAAAGCAAAAAATCTACTTTCTGGTGCAAAGACACTTAGATATATTCAACCATTATTTATTTATACTTTAAATGTGAATGTGAGTATGACAATATTATATGTCAAGTCATGTAAAATCAGTTTTTATTTTTATAGCATGTTTTACTCACTTTGTCACAAAGCAGCTTTGCAGAACCCATGTCCAATCATCTAGTAAGCAAGCAAAGGGCAACAGAGACAAGAAAAAACTCCCTTAAGCAAAAGAAACACACTTTGGGAGGAGCCCATCCTCCCCTGGTTAAAAGTGAATAGCAAGAGAGAGAAAAAGAATATCACCGTGGAGATGACTAACAATACATTAGAGGCGTGAGTGCACAGACCTAACCACTGGTGACCCGGAGAGTCTATAGTTAGGAGTAGTAGGATCAATTAGGGTCTGTAATTAGCAGCAGCTTCCACTTAAAGCTAACTCAGTTAAAGCTACTACTCACATACATCTGTGTGAGTAGTAGCTTTATTTAGGGGACAGACAGCACATGCAGGTGATCCATGTGGGTCAATCTGGTCTAGTAGAGGTGAACGGGATGGTGTGTTTCTTAGCTTAGCAATATTCTGAAGATGAAAAAAGAATATTCTGGTGATATGACCTATGTTTGCACTGAAAGATAGATAAGAATTGATAGTGACAATTAATCTCCATTAATGCAAAGTCTTGCAGTGACCCCGTCAGTTTATTTTTGGCAGCTTTTGGACTTAAATTAACCTCGGTTTTTAAAGAATTGAGCAGAAAGAATGACGTAACATACAGTCTCTTATTTTTTTTACACAATCCTCATTCTTATTTAAACAACGTTCATCACCTGATATGGGTGAAATATACAATCTTATGTCATCTGCGTAGCAGTCCTATGTGGAAGCACTGTACTGTAACGTATGATTAAAATATGTGGGAGGCCATATTTTTACATTTGTTTGTACTGATTTTTCAGTGTTTACACTCACAAACTAACAGTATATGTCAGATATGGTTTAAACCAAGACAGGACTAGTCCTGTTACACCAGTCAGGTTTTCTGGTCTGTCTTATAGAATAGAGAGGTTTATGGTGTCAATGCCGCACTAATGTCATGTAAACTCAGTCAAGACATTATTTATTGTCTTTACTAGGACTGTTTCAGTTCTGTGATGGGATGAAATGTTTCATATATGTGATTTTTGTGCAGATATGAACAACTGTTGAGCCACAGCTTTCACTGAAATCTTAGATTTAACAGAAGATTTGGTTTCATGATCAGTGGCTTAATAACTGCTAGTTTGGTATATTTCTAAGGCAAAGACATGAGCTTATTATTGTTAAGAGAAGCCAGATTATTACTATTATGTTTTTTTTTAGTTTGGATAAATTGAATTTAGTGTTTAATTTAAACTGAGTGTGCGACAATAAGGTTATTATCAAGAGATAAATACAATTTGGCAATGAACATCCCACTATGCTCTGTGGCCAATACTTAGCAGGCCCAGAAGACCTCGAAATTGGATTTAGATGGCAAGAGGAAAAGATCTAAGAATATTTGAAAGAGGGTTCATGATTGGTGCAGGAGTTTCTGTCTTAAAGACTGTCCAATTGGTCAGTGTTTCAATAGGAACAGTGACTAAAAGGATTTCTGATTTAGATCTATGGGAAAATATCAGCAAAGTTGGGGGAAACTTTGGAAAGCACAAATTCAGTGATGCTTGTGTGGTTGAAAAAGGAAAAACAGAAAAGCAACTGTTCTTCTCAGGTGACTGAGACATCAATAAAGGATGTGATGAGAACAATTATAGCTGTTAAATGGGGATATTGTTGTAGAGCTGCAGTGCATGAACACCTCATTATAAAGACTAATGTATATTTGAGGGTGAAGTGGTAGGAGAAAAACCAGTGGAACAAATTTATATAGAGTGATCCTTCACCAAATGAGAGAATGCATGTGTCGTGTATATCAAGAGAATCATACAGGCCTGAAAAAGTAAACCTTGCAGTAAGGGGATGTGGTGGCTCTGTTATGCAGTGGGGATATTTTGCTGGCATCCACTTTTTGGTGTCAGTTTGGTGATTTCTCGGCTCAAACGCACCTTCTTCAAGTCATCAGTTTAGTTGGGGGTATTTATGTGAAGAGGAATCATAAAAGTGTTGGAGTTGTGGATCCCTGCCTAAGAGGGAAAGG
>JBBPDA010000030.1:10814920-10843468 GCA_037974385.1 Arnoldichthys spilopterus
GGAGCAGTGTATTGGGACAGTACCTTGCTCAAGGGTACCTCAGTAGTGCCCGGGCCAGGACTTGAACCTGCAGCCTTCAGGTCCCAAAGACAGTGTCCTAACCACTAGGCCACCACTGCCCACAAGATCTTGTCAGTACCATGTATGTAAATTTAAATCGATCTGTGTTATGGATTGTAGTGGAGTGAGTGTGATGGTCCTAGTTCTAACATTTCAGATGCCAGAAAAAATAAATACCATGACATTGTGTAGCATGTGTCTTAAAATAATTGTGCTATATTTTATTTCATTGGCTTGTTATTAGTCATTGTTGTTGCATTGCCACCTCTGCACTGGTCACACATACAGACCATTTATATAACTGCTGATGAGCAAAGATAACATCAGTATCTGCCATGTACTAACTAGACAAATCGGTCTACTCCTAGCAGCTTGTTGGGCTGGTCTGAGAACCAGGTGACGGATTTGTTAAGCTTGTCAAGTCATGATATAGATGATCTGCACTTGTGGGGAGTTATTGCATCTGCGTACATAATTTCTTTACCTTTCTGTGATGTTGAGATGGAGTAAGGCCTTTATTTCCTTCTTTCTTATTACCTTCTCTGACCCCACACTCTGTGGCAGCACTTTGGCCTTTTCATGCAATTTTGAGATTATGCAAGACTGTAATTGATCTACATTGAGGTACAGGAAATAACTGGATATTACAGGTTGACCATACACTTCTGTGAAGCTCTCTGGGTAGTACTTAGTGTCATGTAAGACTGGCTAAGATATTAGGGAACTGTGCCTAGAAGAATGTCGATAGTTTGTTGAATGTTCAAATGCAGGTTTATAGTTGAGTCTGCTTTAATAAAATATGGTTTATTACTCAAGGCTTCGAACAAGTTGTTCAGTTCAAATTTATACGAGCACAAATGACCTATTAGGGTATTTTTTTTAAAGCATTTCGGCCTGCAGATGGATGCATTTGAAAATAGATCGTAGTTTGCAGAGCCTTAGTTTTGATATATGGTTCTTATTTTGCTTAAGGTTGATTTGTCTCGGCCAAACTTGGAACACACACAAAAAAAAACGTAATAAATACATCGTTGGAAACTATAATCTCCATGAGTATCTTGGCCACTTGGAATTAGTGAAACACTGCTGGGCTGCAGACTGCCTCTGAATCTTTCATTTCTGCTCATTAAATTTTCAGCACAGATCCTACTTCCTTATGGCTTTTATTTCACTCTGAATGTGTTTAGATTCAAAGGCAGCACTCTTCAAGTGGCCGCTTAAACAATTCAGTATGCTTTTTATTTCGCTTTTAAAAGCCCAGTCGTTTATAGAATCATCAAATTATAACTCAGCAATACAGTACTTTTAGTTAAAGAGTGTTTCACTGATTGCTGTGATTGTCTGCTCTGAATTGTAAGATATTAATACAAATATTGTAAAATGGAAGTTTCTTTCTGGTCTTGGATTCTGTTAATTGTTTGATGTTCACTTAATAAAGTTTTTTTTAAATCTGTCATTGTGTCAGATTAGAAGTAGGCAATCTAAACATGTATACTGTGATCAATCTTGAAGATCATCCACAAACTACAAGACATGTCTGTAGGTTTTTTTTTAGATCTGGATGTTCTCAAGAGTGCGTTTCACAGTTCGAAGAAAGATCACAGTTTGGATCAGTGAATCATGTCTTGGGAAAATCACTCACCCCTAGTTCAAATACATGTTGCAGGTTTTTCTCATGGAGAAAAACATCATGGGGGTGTTTTGTGTTCAGATTCATCAGTGTATATATGTAAACAAGCAGTGACTATTATTGGGTTCTGTAGTGGTTTCGCCTCCTTGCCAAGATGATCCTAGAAAAAAATGTTAGTCTTCCAGTACGTCGGTTGGGTCTATGCAGAACATTTTTGTTGAACGGAAAGGACTTTGTGACCGTAGCAGAGTCTATGTCTGTAGAAAGGCTTTTCTCAATCAGAATTATTCAGTTTTTTTTTATGGAAAATAAAGTATGACATTTTAAAGTATCTTATGAGAACTTTGTGTAAACATCATTTCTGAAAGACAAAATCAAAGCAGACTCTGAGGCAGAGCACATTTGACTGACAGATGGGTATAACCAGCTGTCTGTGCTTTGCATGTGCTCTTTTTGCTTATAGTTTACATACGTTGTGGTTGTCTTTTGTGCGGTTACCATTACCAAATGCAGGCCTTTGTGATCTGGACAAAGCATCAAATTGTGATTTTGATTAAGGATGCCTGATGATTTTGGAATCATATTTATATCAGCAAATATTTACTTGACAAAATGATTTTGGCCTCGGACAGGTATTTAGATCTGACAAACATTTGAAACTGATATTAATAATACATTGATCACACTCTGGAACATTGAGGTGATCACTTACTAATTGCTTACACTTACTGGATCATGTGAATGCCTTTTTATTTTTTTAAATGCAAAAGAAGTCTTAATGGATGTCTGTGATTGGCCAGGATGCTTTTGAACAATTTTGTGTTTTTGTATGGTACATATCAAAAGCTGCAGTTGTGCTTATATCTTACATTAACTAAATATCTGATCTTAAGTTTAATTTTAATGCTAAAAATGTCAAAGAATAATACACAGCCTGTGAACTGGCAGTTGAACTATTTTGTGTTCAATCCTCAAGTTCAAAGGAATGGACGTGGTGTTTTTTGGATGGGGTGGGAATCAAGAACCTGGTTCCTGTTGCGAATCACTTCCAAATTGTTCAGACTCTCATTTATGTGCTTATAGGGGGTAATAATCTTTTTATTGATGCTGGCATCTTTTTCTGACAGTTGTGCATTGCAAAGCCTCATGCATCATGACCCCAAACTCTGCGTTGATGTTACTGGAAGCTTTCAGAAAGAAGGAGTCCTGGCTGAGAAGAGCGGTTGTTTCATAATGAAAAATGACAACTGTGCTACTCGCCAAACCTGTACAATGATCACTTCACGTTAGGCAGAGATGCAGAGATCCAGAGATGTGCGCTCTGAAAGGTTGTTTTTGTGAAACTATGGCTCAGAGTAATCTTTAAAGATGGATAACTTTGACAAAACTGAAAATTCCATAAAGCTGTCCATGTCAGAGTGTAGAAAGAAGAGGGAAACTTATTCACTTAAAACAGCGGGGAAAAGCATGTTGCAGCAGTCAGGGAAAAAGTTCCCACCATTACTTGTAAACACCACTCTAATTCAGACGTCTGCACTGTCTACCAAAGACTTAACCCATATTGTGATTTATTTCAAAATAAATAAAGTGGAAGCTGACCCCCCCCAAAAAATGATATTCATCAGAGACTGTTTAACACTTGAGCACTTCTGTAGTATGTTGAGTCAATCTTGCTCAACCCTTTAGAGTATGAGGGTTAATCTGGTCAAGTTCCGCTTGGTTAATTTAGTTAATTTAAAACTTAATAACTTCAGATCAGAAGGTGATAGAAACATCATTCAAGTTGCAAACTGATTTAAAAAAAAGTACCTTAAGGGAATTGGGTTTAATTCTGGAAAAGTAGAGTTTTTTATATTTTATTTTGAGAATAATTCGTTGTTTTTTTTTTTTTTGATTAAACGAAATGCACATTGTAGTAAGTCTCTTTACTTTGAACAATTCCAAAACTACATTAAAGAAAACTTTTAGATTTTAGTATGTTCACCCCACACCTGCTACCTGTGTGTGTGCAGTTTTTTTTAGATTGATTGAATAAACATTGTAGGAGTAATTCAGTAAAATGTAAAGGGGTGTAAATGTCCTTTTATGCAGAATGGAATATTATATTTTTTACAGAGGCATTCTAATCTGAACCCCTATTTACACAACATAGATTATAACCTAAATATATTCTAGAATTTTTAGAATGATTTTGGTAAAGAAATGTGTACATCTTACCTTTTTTATTCTATTTATTATTAGAATTAAAATCTGCTCCTCCATTTCTGCTAGCCAATCAGGGTCAAGGTCCTGCCTCTACATATATTCCCATTGGCCAATTTCTGGGCCCATTGGAAATTGCATCATTTGTTGCGGGGAAGCGTTCTGCATCTGTGAGAGCCAGAGAAGTGAAAGTGACTATTGGTCATTGCGAACACACTAAAGCACAACGAAATGTGACCTCTGCATTTAACCCATCACACATGCACACGTGGAGCAGCGGGCAGCTACCAACAGCAGTGTAGTGGGACGGTACCTTGCTCAAGGGAACCTCAGTAGTGCTCGGGCCGGGACTCGAACCTGTGACCTTCAGTTCCCAAAGGCAGCGTCCTAACCACTAGGCCACCACTGCCCACGGGGGGCTTTTTCTCCTGCTCCCAGCAGAGTGCCTGTCTGCATTCCACAGGCTGCTAGAGGAGTTATAAAGGTCACTCAGCCATAAAAACTCCACATTCAGCTGCTTAATCAAAACACAGCACCTCTAGTTTAAAAAGATATAATGATTCAAGAAAATTAATGAAATGAAGATGTTATTGCAGATGAACTCCATTGTTTTCCAACTTCTATCCGTGTAAAAAAAAAAAGCAGCTTTGTGACTTAATTTTACATCAGAATATGCAGACATTTTTCTGTTTTGTAGAACCCCCCCCCCACACACACACACGGAAAAGTGATCAGGACTCAATAAAGGAATCGAGTTACTAGCAGTATTGATAAGAACATTGGTATCAATAAAATCCTATAATTTCTCATTCCTATTCCTGGCATATAGAAGGTCAGAACCTCTTTATAGACAATAATCACAATATTGGTCAGAGACACCTCTCTGATCTTCCTGCAGATATAAATCTGTGACACGCGACTTGAGTTGTTTATGCTACTACTTCAGTTTTAATGCCACCACAAGTGTAAAGACTAAGCAAACTGACTGGGGGTTGAGATGGGAATCCTCCTGATGGTGTTACTCATGATGGCAAGCAGGATTTCCTCATTTCTAGCACCACATTTATGTTTTTTTCCTTGCTCAGGCTTCTGCTGTTTATGAGCTATCTGCTTACATAGTATAGTACAGGCCTAATCTAGCACGCCTGATCCAGGTAATCTACTACTTAAGGAGCATCTGGATATTACAACACAGTGTGTTGGATTATGGTTGGAGCGAAACCCTAAAGGTCCGTTAACAGTCTTATTGTGCTTTTGTACACACACTCCTTATCCTGCAGTCGACATTTCTTATTAGTATGTTTTTTTTGTGACGCATCAGATCAGTATTTCTTTCAACATTGTCTTTACAGTAGTTCTGAATATACTTCATTCACAGGGTGTTCTAATATAAACTCATCTTAACATTCTTTTTAAATCCCAAATGGTTTCCATGGTTTAGATAAGGAATACCTAAGGTTTATTTGCATTATCTTATAATGTTGTATTCTACTTCTTCCTCAGTTTGCAACATTGAATCACAGAAAAGCTGAAACAGGTGCAACTTCCCTTTCAAAATATGAACAGAGTCTTAATATTTTGACATAAATATATAAAAATTGATTCAAAATAGTTTTAACGAATGGCATCATCGACTCGTCGGGTCTGTAGTGTTGCACAGTGCATCATGGAGCTAGGTACGTAAAACAGGACATTTGAAGCATGGCGGACATGGAAAAAAACTGATAGAGCAAACTCATTTATTGTAGGTGAGCATCTCGTATTAAATTCCAGAATCATGTGTGTTAGCTGCAAACTGTCAGTGCACATGGCATGCAGAGGTGTGTTTGTGCCAAAGAGAGCGAGCGCTATGATAGTTTTTTAGGTGTAAAGTGACTTTTTGTCATTGTGAACACACTCAAGCACCACAACGAAATGTGACCTCTGCATTTAACCCATCACACGTGGAGCAGCGGGCAGCTACCAACAGCGCAAGGGAGCAGTGTAGTGGGACAATACCTTGCTCAAGGGAACCTCAGTAGTGCCCGGGCCGGGACTCGAACCTGCGACCCTCAGGTCCCAAAGACAGCATCCTACTAGGCCACCACTGCCCACAATGGTGTGTGAAACATACTTTGTAGTTATTGATACTGTGACTAAATAAGATTAGGCTAGGTGGCAGGTGCTGTGTTTGGACGTGAGGAAGCCTTTGTCTCACAGCTGGTGGTTCTTCCCATGTAATTAAGGTTTATTTGCATTATCTTATAATTTAATATTCTACTTCTTCCTGAGTTTGCAACATTGGATCACAGAAATGCTGAAACACGTGCATCTTCCCTTTCAAAATATGAACAGGGTCTTAATATTTTTATATCAAAAATATTCATTAAAATAATTAACACTGCTGCTGTTAGTAGTATATGAATAGTAATAAGCTACAGTAACAGTAGCCTTTAGCCTCTACATGGTAAGTTTCAGCTCTTTTATTACTTTTATATGAAGCGATTTATAAGCTGTAAACACGTGATTCACAGCAAGAACTACCTAATCATGCTAAAAACAAACTCTGACTACAAGTTTCCAGAAACATAAGCGTGTTTGTCACAGCTCTTTTTTCTTTTGAACACTGCAAGTTTATTCATCTGACGTGATGGCTCTTTTTTATTTTAGGTTTTTATTTATATACATATATTTTTTTAAATGCAGCTCTTGCCTGCTTGGTTCTACTTCCACCAGGCCCGTCACTGCCACTAAGCTACTCCCACAAGCCAGACTTTTACCTGTTGTCAGAGATTCTAATGGGTGGTGTGGTTAACTGCTTATTTGGAGCGGAAAGGGGTTTGACTAACACCAAATTACCAACCACAAACCATTGTTTTAAGGTTATGTAAGTGCAGTGGGAGACGCTTCACAAAGCAGGGCTTCAGCAAATGAAAATCTCTGTGTACTAATATGTGACCATGAGCACGTGTTGATCCCTGTATTATTGGTAAAATCCATCAAAGAAATTGAAATCAGTTTCACAAACGTTTTATCAGTCCAGTGAATATATCTTGCTTCAAAAGACGAATTGTTGCAACATGTGCAATGTGCAACTACTTTCAAAAATGTGTGCATGCAGTGCATGAAATGGCCATAGTTGTGGCTGCTTCAGTGTACAGTAAGTGTCAGAGGGCCTGTGTATATTTCTTAAAGTGATGTCTGTGACTTCACCTAATCCATCTTTTAAGCAATATAGCAAGTACTTCCACCTTAATAACCTTTCATCACTGCTCCTGTTGTGCTGTTTTGTTTTTCAGCAGGGGAGTCTGCAGATGAGGTGCAGTTGTCTCAGAATCTTCTGTTGCTGCTGTCTCTGTCCGTGCTGGTGGCCATTGCAGTGTTTCTGCTTAACTGTGTGAACTGCTGCAAGGAACGGGAGATCAATTTTAAGGTGACTCGTAACATACCCAATGCTGAGCTAAAGAATTTAAGGCCTTTTAACTTGCAATGAAAATCAGGTATTTCAACAAAATAACAAATATGTTAAGATCACTATTTGGTGTAGAGTCTTCGCAAAGGTGTTCCTGCATATTGGGCTGCAACAACGAATGAATTAAATACATAAACATTGATTTAAAAGAGTTTTTCATGAATGGCATCATCGATCCGTCGGGTCTGTAGTGTTGCACAATGCATCATGGAGCTAGCTACATAAAACAGGACATTTGAAGCATGGCGGACATGGAAAAAACTGATAGACCGAACTTATTTATTGTAGGTGAGCAATTCGTATTAAATGAAAGAATTGTGTGTGTTCGCTGCAAACTATCAGTGCACATGGCGTGCAGTTGTATGTTTGTGCCAAAGAGAGCGAGCGCTACAAGGGCTAGGATAGTTTTGTGTGAAACCTGCTTTGTAGTTATTGATACTGTGAGTAAACTACAAACTGCAGGGTCATTTTTATGAATAAGATTAACTAAATTAATTATAGTTTATTATAATTTTAGCAGCTCATGTCCAATTGAAAAAAAATAAATAAATACATGTTTTTATGTACTTTGTTTTTGAATGAAATCTGGAAATGTGTTTTCATCTGATTCATTTATTTGTTGAAGAAGTATTTGACAGATTATATGATTGACAGTCGTTGTAGCCCTCATCTGAGCCAAAAACTCCACGTGCACCAGCATGAAATCTAATTAAACCCTTTTCTCATTAGGAGTTTGAGGACAACTTTGAGGATGAGATTGACTTCACCCCTCCAGCGGAGGACACCCCCTCCATGCAGTCCCCCGCTGAGGTGTACACCCTGGCAGTGCCACCTGTGCCCCTTCCTGGACCCCCGCACCTCCAGTTGTCTCGGATAGCAGGTCAGAGGCCCCAATCTGTTTTGAGGACTTTCCTTAGAAGGGATGGGCTGTTGCCTTTATCTGACAATGAGGATAGAAATGTATTGCTACATGTGGTCAGTTTCATTTGTACACTGATCAGCTAAGCAAAAAAGCTCTGACCCATTTCACAAGACCTCTGAAAGTGTGCTATGGCATGTGGCACCGCATCAGTAGCATGTTCTTTAAGCCACTAGAAGTTTAGGGTGGGGCCTGCATGAATCAGACTAATTTGTACCCAACACCCCACAGATGCTTCATCAGATTGAGAGCTAGGGAATGTGGAGGCCAATTCAACATTTCGAATTCTTCATCATGTTCCTCAAACCCTTCCTGAACAATTTTTGCAGGATGCAGTATCCTTCGGAATAACATTGGCATGAAGGCATATAGTTGGTATGCAACAGTGTTTAGTTAGGTGGTACATGTCAAAGTAACATCCACATGAAAACCAGAACCCAGCAAAACACTGCCCAGAACATTTCACTGCCCTTGCCAGCTTACCTTCTTTCCATAGTGCATCCTTGTGCCATCTCTTCACTGAGTAAGCATCACATTGGCAACTGGCCATCCACATGATGTAAAAGAAAATGTGATTCATCAGGACCAGGCCACCTTCTTCTATTGCTCCATGGTCCAGTTCTGATGCTCTCATCCATTGTTTTCAGTGGTGGACTGGGATCAGTGACTGTGCAGCCCTATTGGGATACATGGTGTTCTGACACCTTAGCAGGAATTTACTTGTGAACATTGTGCTAGAGTATCTCACTGAATCAGACCAAACGGGCTAGCCATCACTCCCCATATACATCACTGTGCCTTGGGTACCCAAGACCTTGTTGCTGGTTCATCTGTTCTCCTTTTTGGAGTGTGTTTGGTTGGGATTTGTAGAAGTCTCCTAGCAATCACAATGTGGCCCTTGTTGAAGTCATTCAGATCCTTACACTCTCACATTTCCCCCACATCCGCCTCATAAATTGACTGGTCACTTCCTACCTAATGCCTCTCCCACCTTGAAAGTTGTCTCAGTGATGAGATAATAAGATTAAAAGTTTGAAATTGCTTATTTAATAATATCAAAAGGACACTTATAAAATTGTTTTACGATGCCACTAACGACTACTGTACTACCAAAGTTAAAGTTACTCTCTAGTGAAACAAATGTGTTTAAACCTACAGTGACCAACATTTGCTGCTTTTGAGTCTTAAATTGCAGAGAAGCAGTTTTTTGGTCCCGTTTGCCTGCTTGCATTAACATTTGTGAGAAGCATTTCTGAAGTGTCAAATTTACCTGGGTGCTGGTGTTTTGAGAGAACCTCTCAGAATTTTTTCAAATTAGGTTTTCCACACATCAACACTGACTAGTACCTGACTGCTTAAAATGTACCATATTAATAATATTGGTCTTACTTGCTTGGTGTATTAATACGGTAGGTTTAAACAAAAACTTTTTTATTTTTTAAACCATTATGACCACTTACAGGTGAAGTGAATAACATTGCCAACCAGTGAACTTGAGATCGGGTCAGGGGGTGCCCTTGGTTCACTGATGCATGTGGGGAGCGGCATCTGGTTCAATTCCACAGAAGAGCTACTATAGCACAAAACGTTCATGCTGTCTATGATCGGAAGGTGTCCGTATGCACAGTGCGCCGTAGTCAGAGCTGGCTTAGCAACATAGAGGGGACCTACACATGATAAAGCAGGTGGTTTTTAACGTTATGGCTGATCAGTGTGTTTTGTTGTCAGGACTACAAGGAGGCTCTGCAGTTTTCCTCGAAAGCCTCCATGTTAACGGGAACACACAAACTGTATCCACATAAACAAGAAAGACAGGGCTGTAATCAGGGTTGAGCAGTGCGTGTTCATGTGAGCCCTGTGTTAACTTGATCAATATAATTCTACTGAATAACTGAAGAGTTCATCATCTGATGAGGCTTAGTTCGTCCAGTCATGGCTCCAACAAAACACACTGCCTTTTGAAAAAAGAGCAAATGATAAAAAAATCCTTCACAGCTCTGTTGGTTATTCATCATATCAAATTCATGCAGCACACTGGTTTTATTAAAAATTATATTAAAAACCTGGTTAAACGCAATTGAATATAAAAGGCACATATTTCATTTATTCTAAAAGTCAGTGTTAAAGAATCTCAGACAGCTTCCTGTAACCACTGTAGTACTGAGACTGTACTATGCTGTAAGCAGTGGAGGTGGACAGGAAGAACGATTTTCCTGATCAAAAGTCATTGCAGCTCAACTGTTCTCTAGGAACTGCTGCCCCCTCTTTAAACTGAGTTTTTTTTTTCTCTTCTTTTCTTTGTTATTGCTGTCTGGTGTCTGGAGGATGGGTGCCCCTGCTGAGCCTTGGTTCCTCCCAGGGTTTCTTCCTACAGCTTAGGGAGTTTTTTCTTGACTCTGTCACCTTTGGCTGCTCATTAGGGGCTTGGACCCACATCCTGCGAAGCTGCTTTGTGTGTAAAAAGCACTATACAAATACAATTGACTTGACTTGGCACAGAACTGCTTTCTTTAAAATAGGTTTAAGTGGCTTTTCATTTTTGAAACACCTCACATTTCTGAGGCATATAAAGAGAGACAAAGGTCATTGTGTTTAATCTGTAAATAAATGGCGTTTATGGCTTTGTATGTTCGTGCAAAGACTCTTTTTAAGGCTGCAACTTTCCTACAGTATTCTGAATACAAGTTTTTGACCGCGATGCCAAGGCATTGTTCTGTTATGGGCATGTACGATTGGCAGTAACATCATTACGCAGTATTAACCTGTTCTATGTTCTATTCTGTGTCGTGGGATGAAATGTCACCTCTTTCCTTGTGGTGTTTGATTTTCAGAAGTCTCAGCAGGCCCACATGTGGGGCGTCACACACTCAGCTACATTCAGGAGATTGGCAGTGGCTGGTTTGGCAAGGTGAGAGACTCCCTCTGTTTATAGTGCCCAATGTTTAGCTGTGTGCTGGCAGTGTGCTTACCTCTGCTACACAGCTGTGGAGCTTCTTCCCCCAGTGACGAAGTAGAGCAGTCGGATTCAGAAGGAACGAGATGCTGACACTGGCTTTGATGTGTAATGAAGAAAAGATCATTTTCATTATCTCACTGTGGATAAGTAGTTGTTTAGTTTCCGTCAGTAATAAAACTAAAAATGTTAGTGTTTAGGCTTTTTAGTTGGGGCGTAACGGTGAATCGATCTGAATCGATGCATCGATCAAAATAATGCAAGATCTGATGTATCGATGTGACTCACACGTGTTCAATCCGCAATTCGTTTTTCTTCAAATTACAGTGAGTAGTGTTTTGTACTGAGAAGTTGCTTTTGCTTATGACTGCACTGCTGTATTTGACCTTTAATAATACAATGTTGACACTATAATGTGTTTGCATGTGTGAGTTCATGGAAATATAGCAGGTTCTGAGAAATTCTATCATATTTCACGCGACTACAGACCCCAATATCCAGCCGATGCAATCAAACCGAACCCACTGGCATAAAATAGACTGAAAAACAAGTCCGGAAAATATTGAGCAGAAACATTAGCTCCGTACGCAGAAAGTAAAGGTTAAACGGACTCTGCCATCCTCTGTGGCAGGGAGGGCAGGCATTGTGTTTTATTGTTCGTGCTTAGGCTCTGTCTATAGGGACCGGAGTGCGACATTGTACATATACTGTTCCTCGCCAGCTTGTGTGTGTTTTTACTGCCAGCAGAACTAATGCTGAAGCTGTTTCCTCAAGCTTTTTCCTGTCTGGGTACACTGGGCATGGTTGATCCTTGAGAACACTGGCTGGTTCTGTTGGCGAGGCCTTGCTTTCAGAAAGTCCTCTGGATCAGGAAGCAGCAGCTGTGTGTTGAGAAAGTGTTGTGTTTGAAGTCATTGTGTTTTGTCTGTAACAGGTTTTGCTCAGTGAGATCTACTCAGACCCTGGTGCAGCCAGAGTGGTGGTACGAGAGCTGAAGGCCAATGCCGGCTCCAAAGAGCAGAATGACTTCCTTCAGCAGGGAGACCCATACAGGTAAGAGTGTAGTGTTTTATTGACAGTTTTCATATCATTTAAATGTTCAGTTGAGAAAATATTTGAGCTTTTATGAACTAAGGAAAACGCACAAACTGCAGGTTAGGAGATGACGCATACTTCACTGTTTGATTTAGTGATTTGACTTATTCCGGTTGAGCTGACCTACAGAACGAGAGATTTAAACTGTACCAGATTTCTCTTCTTTTTGTTTGGAATACTTCCAGAGTTGTGGTTTACCTTCTCGTGAGAAGCAGTGTCCGCCTTTTTGACAAGACTCTTTGTGGATCTGTGGCACATTTAAAAATGACAAGATAATACAGTTTTCATCGCATAGTCCAAATTGCACAGGGTCTATTTGAATACTCGATTAAGGAAATTAGGTGCTTCTGTGTGTACTGGGAAAAGCCACACTCATCCCTACTGTCCAGCCTGAGTTGCATTGGTGTTTATCTTTATTTTATTAAATCAAATAAATTTTTATAGTTTATTAAACCTATAGAGGAGCTGTTAGCGCAGCTGTTGACTCGGTATACAGTAACGGAAAGCAGGGACTATCAGGTTTAACGTTTTTTATGATGAGTCTTTGTGTAGGTATGGTTGATCCCCCTGGCACTGTAAACGAAATCGGTGTTAACAGCACCATCTGTCTTCTAATGATATTGAATTGCTTTGTTGATGATGTGTATCCGTCTAAACTAATAGAAGTATGGCCCTAAGGCAAGCAATTCCATCTCAGTGCTGTTTTCTTGTGTGTGCTATTATAGGGTCCTTCAGCACCCAAATATACTGCACTGTCTTGGTCAGTGTGTTGAGGCCATTCCTTTCCTGCTGGTTTTTGAGTACTGTGAGCTGGTAAGTTGCCTTTTCCCCCCACTTATAATGCTAAAATGCTGTTAATGTCTTTATAATTGTAGTAAAAAATCATTTAAATGGTCAGTTTTAAAAAGCTTGTTTTTTTAAACCTTTTTGTCACTGAGTTTTATCCTTAACTTGCTTCACTCCTTACCCTGAACATTGCAGCCTGTCTCTGAGTTTAGTCCAGACAACACAAATTATAAGGATGCTCCATGTGAATGGAGCTCCTTCTTTCTGGCTGATTTATTTTCTGTTTTTCTTGATCTATTTCGAGCCGGCTGCCTGTGCCCGACAGGGATCTGAGCGGCATAGCTGCACAAGGCGCTCTCCAGTTCCCTCAGCCCAATAAAGCAACAGGCTCTGTTTACCGCCGCTGTCACTCCGCCTTCTTGCTGCGTTGGTGCATTTTATCGCCTCGCCTGCAAGTTACTGTGAAACGCAACCTGTAATGTGCGCATGTGTCACATCTAGGCCAAGATTACAGTGCTTCCTTGTAAAGTAATGGTCACCTGGGATCCATCCGACCAAATTGAAATGGATTTTGAGCGGTGATTTCGACCAGTCACTGTTAATGCTTTGATAGGCTGGACTCTTATCTGAGTCTGGCTTTATAAAAAGTTTCAGGTTCTGTGTTTGTTCTTTTTCTGTCCTTTTGTGAAAATGTCGAGGCCTGTATATGTGTGAGCCTAACTTAATTAGTTAAAGGCTCTTATAAATCTGTCACAAATCTGACTGACCTTAAGTGTATCGAAAGTGCTTGAATCTTGAATCTCTATTGGCTCGTTGCAGATTTGCAGTCCTTATTCATATAAGCGTGATCATTTTTTGTCAATACAGGGAATAATGTCAGAATGTGGCATTTTGATCATGATTACTGTAATAATGTGTATTTTTATTCAGAATACTGTCCACAAATAGCTGAATCTAATAATATTAAATACATATATAGTCTGTTGTTTTATGAAAGTATTCATATTATATAATGTAAAGTTACATTTTTACATTAGGAAAACAAAATAAATAATGTTTTGGATTCTGTTTTAGTTTAGGTTTTAAATTCAGTGAAAACTGCCAGAATGCTACTTTATCTAGCGTATTGCTCATGTAAATGGACATCTCCTGCTTTCCTCAAATTCATTTTAACATAAAGTCACTAAATACAGTCACATGAAAGAAACTGTATTCCCCTGGATCAAATTCCCTGTGTGCGGGTGCTAAAATCATGCCAAAGTGGCGCTTGTTAGGGCTGTGTAAGCACTTAGCTGGTTGCAAAGCCCTCATGGTTAGCAGCCAGGCTCACTACGAGCACCTGCCCAGCGGTGAGACGCTGCAGCTTTGGGCTGAAGTCCTCCAGAGCTGAAGCAGGTGGATGGCACCCAGCCATTACCACTGTCCCTCGGGGCCAGGATGAGCTCACTGCGGCCTAGAATTGCGTAATGCATTTTGCACCTTCTACGGAGCTGTTCTTCACTGAGCTGCCATTGTAGCCCGGGTTCTGACCTGCTCTAGCAAACAAGAAGCTTCAGAGACAAAGCAGTGTGGGAGCTCTGCTGTCTACAGCTGCTTGGGTAAACACTCGAAGGTGCTCTCATTTTAGTATGAAGGTGCAGTCCTGTTTAGCTCATAGAGCCTCAGATGCTTCTTTACCTTTTGCTTCATATATAGGACGTATTGCTCATTACAGTGACAGGCGCGATGGACATTCACCTCACTGTTTTCTGTGGTGGGGTTAATCAAAAAGCTGACCATTATGACCGTTATTAAGGTCCTGCTGTGATTTTGTGAAGATGTAGTAGTACTTTAACTAGCTACCTAGGGTTTTGTAACAGTAAGCCACCTGAGTAAGCTGAGTAAGCTGAGTAAGGAGCAGTTGCTCTACTTATTTTCTTCTCTATTTTTCGGGAACAGAGACCACTGCCCACCCTCTCTTTTTTTTTTTTTTGTCTCACGTTTCCAGGGTTTGCAAATTTGCAGGGTTAAAGTTTAACTTGGTGCAAAATGAACTGCTAGCTGAAGCTTCTGCCAGCTTCTGGTTTTAATTACGTGCAAGCTTTTTCATCTTTGTCTCTACATTATCTCCTGTTCAAATGACCGTTCCCTCATTCTGACCACTGCTGGACGCCGTTTTGTTTGACATACAGTTGACTATATTCACCTAATTATTTTTTTTAAGCACGAAGTGTATACATTAGGCAACACAACAGTAAAGCTGTCAGAACTTCGGTCTGTTTCTGGTTATTTGCAGAAGATAATTCCTGTGTGAGATCTCAGCGTCTTTAGTTACTATAGACAGTGTAGGCTGCGTGAAGTTGGGTCGTTTTTTTCTGGTAGGGAAAAATTTTATAAATAAATTATTTTATAAATAAATAAACTTTTTGGTCGCCTTAATGTTTTAATAGTTTCTGGAGATTTTAAAGTTTTGTTATTATTTGTTTTTGACATTTGCAGTTGGTTCAAAACTTTTTTTTTTTCTCAGACTCATGAATACAAGGACACTTGACAGTAGTAAATCCTAAAGCAAGTTCGTCTTTATGTAAAGTTTGTTCCGTTTTTGTATTTTACATTGTACTGGAAGAAGTCTGCTCTGCTGATTGATGATTGTTGTCTGTATGTATCACTGGTAACTAGTGGTAACCCTGACTCATTGCATTTTGGACAGAAATATAGCTGCAGGGTGCAATTGGAGCAGCCGTGTAGAATGCCAGTTGCTGCCAGGCTGAGTGACAGTCTCTCCTGTAAAGGCCGTCTTCAGGAGCTTCTCTGTGCGTGTGTCCTGATGTCCCTCTGAGTGAGACCGTTTGAACAGCACATACTGCGGAAGGAGGTTTACAGCACTGTGTTGCGTTGACACAACAGTTTATTTTAAAAATATGTCATGTCCATGTTCAGGAATGAGTTGTTTGTAAGATAATGCTTCTTTACAAGCCGTCGGCTCAGTCCGTTTTCACCCAGTCAATGAAGGTGTAAGTCGAGCTGTTCGTTTTTATTCTGAAAGGTTATTTCTCACCAACAGTATATTGACTAAAATTGCTCCACAGCCCTTTTTGGATTTGGATATGGGTGAACTGCAGCCGTGAGCGTTCTATCCTATAAAAGTTTATTTATGCAGCACCTTTCTTTTTAGTTCAAATGGAAAATATTCAGGAAAAAATTTTTTTTGGCAAAATATAAAATAAATGATTATAAATGATGGAAAATATATTTTTATATGGATTTAAAAGTTAAATATCGCTATTAAATTCTTCAGATTCTCTGACCTGAGTTAATTGTGCATTATTAGTGCGGAATTCCACTGAGAGTAGCTCAGGTCAGGAGCAGGTTTCCTGTGTATGTGAAACACTGGCCCTTAATCGTAAAACCACAGGCAGTAAACGTGGTGGAGGTTTAACCACAGCCAAACACTGTTTACTCGCTTCCTCTCTCTGTTGTCGACAAGGGCGTGTTACGCGAGGAGGTCCAGCCTTGACACTGGAACAAGATTTCACTCAGTAAAGCATTCTGCGTCCATTCTGCAGTCACTTGAGAGAAGGTCTAGCCCACAGCAGGCCACCAGGGACACTGGTTGAGATTTAGACTGTTCTTCACCAGCATGAGCCTCGTCTATAGATGACATATTTAATCATTATGTACTCAACACAATTACCAGTGTATATTTAACGCTGGTATTGCAGTTTGCATAATCAGCTTGAGTGAATTATGATGTTTGAGTGGATGGCACAGTAGGTCTGTTGTGAAGACAGCTGAGCCTTAGTGCGTGTACACTACGCTACAAATCGCCCTCGCAGTCACAGGCTTGACACTTTTACCGAAAGCCGCTCATACATTTTATGGGTGTGAGCGGAGTCTCTGTCGCTGCATTCCAAGGATGGCACTTTGGCCTGGATGTTAGGGTGGTGTGAGGACCCTCAGGCACCGTTACACCACGATCACTTTTAGGACCAGCCGGCTTCAGTTCTTCCCTCTACAGCTCGGTTTGTGTAAGATCAAAAGACTGAAATCATGATTTAAAAAATTTACGTAATACAAGTGATCAACTCTTCGTTCAAATAACTTTCTCCTTAGCTGCCCTCATTAGTGCCATCTGTCAATGTCACTTTTGCAAATGTAAGATCCTGTATTGCAACAAGATGTCGTTATTGCACATTTGCAGAATATTTGTGCATTCTGATTTTTTAAATTATACTGAGGAGGTTTTTTTTTTACTTGAAGTCAGGTGTACAATGGCTTGCACTTAACAGTAGGAGGTATTTGGGCTAATGAGATGATTTGAACCTGGCCTATTTCCCTGCTGGCACCAGAAGGCGTCTCGTCCAGCGTTGCTCTCGTCTCCTAAACTGGTCTTTGGCCTGCAGGCCCAGAAATCGGACCCAGAGGAACAGCCCTGTGCCTCCAAGCCAGTCTGACCACTGCTCTTTTATTTTTAAATTGCTGTGACACAGCATATAGTACACGCCATTAAATGGCTTTTCCCTTATTTGGTCCAGTCCCTGGGCGGCAGTAAAAGTAGCTGCGCGGAGAGAGGTTGCTGCCCCTCAGTGGTTAGTGCCATGAAGAGCATATTCTGGCTTATCCAGTGAGAACTTGACACATTGTGAGCACATGGACAGTGTGGACCCTGACAGCTTGTGCCATTAGATGTGTTTGCATGTACATTTCATAATTTTCCGTGCTGTGTGATGCTTGCAGGTGCAGCGCTGCTCTTTGTTTCTGCATGTGATGTCTGATTTGTGCTATACTATGCAGGGAGACCTGAGGAGCTACGTGGCGCAGCATGACTGGCTGTATAGGAATGGAGAGCTGCTGCAACTTCAGAAGATGGCCTGCGAGATTGCTGCTGGGGTTACTCACCTGCACAAGCACAACTTCCTGCACAGGTTCGCGTCTCTCCCTGAACACTGTTGATAGACACCTTGTGCAGAGGACACAAAGTACATCAAAGGCTGTTCTGTAGTGTTGGTTTTAAATTATTGTGCAGGAATAACCACAGAGACACTGGAGCGAACTATGATCCACCAATCAGCCATAACGTTAACACCACTGACTACTTCTTTCATTACACTGGTACCTGGTCAGGGGCTGGGATATATTTGGCAGCAAGTGAACAGTCAGTTTTTAAAGTTGATGTGCTGGAAGTAGGTTAAATGGGCGACTGCAAGGATCTGAGTCACTTTGCCAAGGATTTAATCGGCGCACCTTCAAAACAGCAGGTCTTGTGGAGTGTTCCAGGTATGCAGTAGTTAGTACCTACCAAAGGTGAAAAATTAAATGATACTGATGAATCAGCATCAGGGTCATGGGCACCCAAGGCTCACTGATGCATGCGGTGAGTGAAAGCCAGCCTGTGTCTGGTCCAATCCCACAGAAGAGCAGGGGTCAGAACACACACAACAGTCAGAGCAGAGTTTCAGCAGCAGTAGGGAACCTACTCAATATTAGGCAGGCGGTGTTAATGTTCTGGCTGGTCTGTTTAAATTATTTTGATCAACTATGAATTGTGCACTACAAGGAAACTAATTTGTGCTGATGGGTTGGGGTAGAAGACACACTTCTACACATTTTAATGCACATTTGCAGTTTAATTTCTGAATTTAACATTACATAAACATAACTAAAACAAATAAATACATCTGAATTTTTTATATTTAGTATTTTCCAGTGTGTTAAACTATTGCAAAAAAAAAGGCAAATGAGCAAATAATTGCTGAGTATTATATTTTAGTTTTTAAGTTTAGTTTAACTATAGGCCGTGTGGGTTTACTGACAATAAACAAAGCCTGTAATTTGATCGGTGGTGTTCACTCCTACATACGACTGTACCATCATTAACCCCTGCACCCGCTATGACATTGCATAACCTTCATACATTTGACATCTGACCCACGGTCGAATAAGCACCTCACAGTGCCAAGTCGTAAATCCGCTCAAGCAAGTCTGTGTCGTTCTCCTGTTTCCATGGCAACCCATACACGGTCCATATCTTGTGGACCCCTTTTTTTCTCTGTCCTGATTTTTTCCAAGAAAAGAAGTCTCTTAAAGCATCATTTCATTTTCGTTTTTTTACCCAGCCGGCACGCGGCGTCTGGTGGGAGCGAGGATGGGGCCGTTTAGGGTGTTGTGCAGCCCTCAGCTCGGTGCGCTCTGTTTTGCGTGCTCCGAATACACAGAAAGGAGTCCAATTACACAGCTTCCATGGATTGCTGGGTGTCGACTGTCCTTTGGTGCAAAGATATGATGATTCTGCGGTTCGAGTGTAAAAGGATCCCCTTCACATTTGAAGGGTGTATTCGTGTCAGGGGTAGGGGGCAGAGTTGTAACTGTCCCACAACTCCGAAGAAGTCATGGTGATTCCGTGCTGTGTCGTAGCGGGCGTTGTGAAAATACTGGTGGCCTCTGCTTTTGGGGCTGCAAAGTTGATTTACTGCACAGTGCACCTTGCTCCTCCCCCAGGGGCTGCGGCTTCAGTCTTGTGAAATGGAAGCAGTGTGTCCGGCACCAGTTTACGGCTTGCAGCCTGTTCTCAGTGACCTGATTAAAGAAGATCTGTCAGGCATTGAACACCACCACTGTTCGTTAGAGGTGTGAGGAAAACTCTATTCCAATAGCAGAGTACATTGGACAGACATTTTTTTAACAGGCCTGCATGTTCAGACCGGTTGGACACTGATTGGGACCAACATGTTGCTTTGTTTTTAGGAAATATTGAAAAGAATAATCTGTACTGTTTATGCTTCCTGGGTATGCCATGTACGGCCAGAAGCACCACTCTGATACGTGACCGAATGTTAGTACTGTATGAGCTGCGTTTGCCAAGGGCAGGATGTGGCGTCTAAAATATCTCTACATTTATCTTGCAGCGGTTTCAGTGAGCCTGACAGTAGCTCTGGGCTGTAAGAGCAAAGACCACTAGTGTCAGCAAAGTCCTGGGAGCGGGGGGTAAAAGAGCCGCCCGGTGCTCCTGGAACTAGCGTTTAGAGGAGGTGGCAAGGCCAAGCTGAAATCAGAGTCCCACTTGCTGTAAGCGCTCAGTCTGAATGAGTCACCATATGTGCTGCGGTACCTTTTGCTGCCATTGTGAGCCCTGTGTTCCTCCCTGGGAACAATATCCTGATGCTGTGTGAGTGAGTCGGGAAATGCTCCAGCATCAGTGATTTTGTTGCTGGGGGGGAGCAGACACAACAGGAAGTGTCCCTGTAATCTGTCCCTTGAAACCAAAGGTGTAAAACCTTTGGCCTTTCAACAGTAGAGTCCAGTTTATATACAAAGATTCAATGCTGTTTTTGTGTGAAGCTTGGCCTCAGTCACTTGAACAGTACAAGAAGAATCTTGTTTGTGGTTTGTAGTGTATGTATGTGTGCGTGTGCGTGTGCGTGTGCTTGTGCGTGTGCGTGTGCTTGTGCTTGTGCGTGTGCTTGTGCGTGCGCTTGTGCGTGTGCGTGCGCTTGTGCGTGTGCGTGCGCTTGTGCGTGTGCTTGTGCGTGTGCTTGTGCGTGTGCGTGCGCTTGTGCGTGCGCGTGCGCTTGTGCGTGCGCCTGTGTGTGCGCGCCTGCGTGTCTGTGTGAGTGTGTGCGCGCGCATGTGTGTTTGTGTATAAACCAGAGCAACACTTCTGAGCTGATGATTCATTGAATTAAGCTTAGATTTGATTTGTATAGGTTGAGATTCACTACACAGACACATCAGTGTTGTTCTACACCTTTACTACATGTGTAGTAAGTGAGAAATGTCCTTCTACTCTTTCCATCTCAGACACAAATGTTTGCACAGTCAGGACACATTCAAAAATGTATTCTAACTGGAGTTTATCTGTGGAGCTACAAGTCTAGCAAAGGCAACGAGTAGTGGAAGTCTTTATCAGCCAGAATTGTTATATGGGGTTGTATGAAGAGTTTGAGGGACAAACCCAAGACTAAAACTAAATGTTTGAGACGATTAGAGACTGTGGGTATTGATCTCGCTTTTCTGATCTCCTGTGAATGTGCTCTCCCAGTGTAGAAAGATCAGAGATTGTGTAATAGTCAGACTAAGTAAATTATTGAGAGACTCTTCCAAAGCAGCCGATGTATTCAGGAAGCATGTAATATGGATATGTGCTAGGAGACTGCAAGTAGCAGAGTTTCATTGCAATGTGAGGTGACATCTGTCTGGAAAATAAGAGACTTGGATCTAGCGAATACTAACATGATCATAGCACTGCTGAGTTTGGTGAAAGACCGTATAAGTAAATTGGCCTGTAATTAGCCCGTAGCATCGAAAACCAAGGGAATTACCCCAGAACCAAGTGTAAATGTTATTCCACCTGAATGGGACGATAGACATCTGTTAAACTTGCAGTAATAAAGCAACACATTTTGACCATCAAACATGTTCTGGCTGATTGACCTTGTTTAAGATACTTGAGAAATGTTTGTGGTTATATGGTTTTGATGGACCATTCTTTTAACATCTGTCATCTTTTAACTCTACCTAAGATAAGTTCAATTTTAACATGTAGGCCACTAAAGGGGTCCTCTTAATACATACTGTAGTGTTTGTTCAAGTCACTGCTTGTGTATTTGTGTATATTTATTTTTGCTTTCTCTCTTCTAGTGATTTGGCTTTGAGGAACTGTTATCTCACAACAGATCTGACTGTCAAAATTGGTGACTATGGAATTGGCTCCTCAAGATTTAAAGTGAGTTTTTGTTTCCTACACCAAATATGCAAAAAAAAACTTAACCCTTTATTATGAAGATACACAATTTGTTGAGTTTTCCACTCTTCTCATATGCTTAGACAGCCATGAATAAATAGTGTTTAATTACTGTTAATGTTGTCAAAATGTGAACTGCGGATGTATCTGTTTCTTGCATTTCTTGCATGCAATAATGTTGAGACTTCAGTTTAGTTTACATAGTTAACACCTCTCATGTGGGACATTTTGTTTGGCTTTGTGTTTATCAGTATATGTATAGGCCCAGGAGGCCCACTGCCTTGCACATTTTAGTGTTTTCCCTGATCACAATACACCTGACTGAACTTATCAGCTAATTACAACCTCTTACTGAGCTGGAGTAGGTGTGTAAAAGCAGGGAGAACACTAAAAAGCACATGGCTGTGAGAATAAGAATACTTAATACATGGTACTGTTTCTCTCATGTTTTAGGAGGATTACATCACTACAGAGGAGGACCAGTGTGTAGCTTTGCGCTGGCTCGCCCCAGAACTGGTTGGTGAGCTGCATGGAGGTGTGATAACATCAGAACAAACTAAACCCAGCAATGTTTGGTAGGTACCAAACATTAAATGCCTTTCTCCAGGGTATCAGTATTTGATATTGTGCAGGGGAGTTAACATTTGAAAAGCTGTGCTTTGCCTGACTTGCCTTCTACATGCAAAATCACAGACTTTCATGGCAAAGTGAATCAGAAGCCATTCTGCTTTGTGTTTGCTTTTATGACGTTTCAAGACCACATTCAAATATTTGCCCTTTAAGCAAATATGAATGTAAAGGCATTTCAAATACAGTTGCATGCTGAGTAGATCATTTCTAGTACCGATTTATAAAAATACTAACATGAAATTTCACAAGTTTAACATTTGTATTTGACTATTTCATTCTTGAATGTGATCGTTTGCTTCTTGAATTTGAGAGTGGCTGGTGGATTTATAGTAAGGACAGAATTGCATGTTTTCAGGGCATTGGGTGTGACATTGTGGGAGTTATTTGAGAGAGGAAAGCAACCTTATACTCACCTGTCAGATAGAGAGGTCCTCCACCATGTCATCAGAGATCAACAAATCAAACTCCTCAAGCCTCAGCTCGATCTACCTTACTCAGAAAGATGGTAGGTCTTCATATTCTTCTTCGAATGCATTCTCATACATTTTTGCACAGTATTTCTTTTATTATATTTTTAAAAATATACAGATTTAGTTTATAATTTTGTATACATCTGCCTAATTTTGTATGTGTATATATTTTACTTAGAATTATTTATTTATGTATTGTTTGTTTGTTTGTTTGTGCAGGTATGAAGTACTGCAGTTTTGCTGGCTACCAGCAGACAAAAGGGCCACAACTGAGGAAGTTCACCGACTGCTCACCTACCTTCGGATGCAGGGGCAGAAAGAAATTGAGCATGACTTTGAGCAGCGTTGGAGCTCTCTCAAACCCAATCCCACCACCCGACAAGCCACTGTCAGCCATTCCTCCTTTCCTATACTTGAGCAGTTTGACGATGGACGAGAACCGGATGAGATGCTCACAGTGACCGAGACAAGTCGTGGGCTCAGCTTTGAATATGTATGGGAAGCAGCCAAGCATGACCACTATGATGGCCACAGTCGTTCTACCATGGACACCACGCTGAATTACCACAGCATGTTTTTTCCAGTGCCACCGCAGGATATTCAGGCCCACTTCCCAGAGACTGGGGCTGAAGCTGAAAGAGCTCCAGGAACTGTTCCTGTGTTCGATGCTCGAGAGGCTACCTCTGGAAACGAGTACTACATTCAGCTGGAGGAGCAGGATGAGAGTGATCTAGGAGTCATAGACAGCCAGGGTGCTGAGGGAGCCACTGCATCAAACAAGGAGCAATATGTTGTCTTACAGGACATTCGATTGGACGAATCCAGCACAGATGCCGATTTCTTTCATCAGAGCATCGATTCTAAAGACTCTTTCCTTCAGGACAGCCATATATGGTCTTCGAGTGACCATGAGAGTCCTTGCCATGCAAACATTTTCGGTGAGACTGATTTGAAACTGGAGGACTCTCATTCTTTCAGAAGTGGCTTCATGGAGCTTCCAGAGATTCATTTGCAAATAAGTGATTCTTTTCATGGCAACACAAAATGCACAGCAGAGAATAAAACTCTGAGCACTACTTTTCTAGGGACTGAAGAAGAAACTGCTAATCTGGGAGACTTTGAGGCGGACAGTTCAGATGTAATGAAACTTCTTAACACAGGGAAACTAGCTGACAACTTCTTGTTCCTCAAAGAAAACAACTTAATGAAGGAGAGCCCTGGTTTACTCGAGGCAAGAGACATCCAGGAAACAGATTTATCAGTAAGCCCTTTCAATGATGTAGAGGCCTCAAATAGATTGAACACCATTGATGACCCCTCAAAATCAATAGTACATTCTGCACAGCTAAGAGATGAATTTTTGGACTTGGTGAGTCCTATTTTAGGAGATTTCTTATCGCCTTTAAAAGGAAGTGAAACACTGGTGCCTTCAGATATATTCTTAACAGAAGAAACCTGTAGCAGCCAGCAGCCAGACATAAATGAGGAACGTGCTAAATTAGATTCCTCAAAAGATTGGATTTATTCCACTTCTGAGTCTACCTCTGAGAATGCTGAGGTCACCGTTGTGAATCCAGCTTATAGTCATGACTTCACTATTGAACGTGCCACACCAGACATTCTGTGCACAGATGCCAAAACCTCCATCACAGAAGAATGCCTCAGAGTCCCAAAGGAGAGTGGGCAGCACATAACTGCTGACTCTATTGAGCAGAAAAGTCAGACATTGTCTCCTGTGGATAAATTTATGGTAGTAGATGATGACCTAACTGAAGACTTAACAATCAGTGACCCTTTGAGTGATGCACTTTTGGATCAGATCCAGAATAGAAAGATTGAAGATGCTCAGTTACCAGAAGCCATGAATCAAAAGGAATCATTACTGGGCAATCATGTTTCTCAGGACATGTCTTCACTGTTGATTTCAGATTCTGGTTTGGATCAGATCAGTCAGGATAGCCTTCTGGACGACAGCATCTCGTCCACTTTACCGATCATTGAGAATTCGGCTGAAACACCTGATTCGTTAGATTCTCTGGACATGCATAGAGAGGTGGGACAGATGGAGTCACTGGACACCCCTGTTGTTCATAAGCTCCAGCCACCTTACAAAACTGCTGACAGTGGGTATGAAACCGAGAACCTTGAGTCACCAGAGTGGAATTCTCAGCTGAGCATGAAAGATGTCCCAGAGGAGATGGAAAGCAGTACTGTGGAGGAGCTTGCTGCAGCAAAGCTGGATCCTCCAGAAATTGTTGTGTCTGAAGTGGACAGTGTACCTGATACTCAGGAAAACGGAGATGGTCACCACCAAGAAACTGGTAATGCATCCATTGGGGGAAACTACAGAGATTCTGCGTATTTCTCAGACAATGAAGAACCAGATAAAAAAAGTGATGAAATCAATGGTGGAAACTCTGCTGAAGCACTTCGTTGGCCTGAGAGCTCTCTTGTACATGATGGGAATAGGGCAGCAGCAGAAATGACCGCGATCCCTGATGCTAAAGGGCACTCAGTAGAGTCTGAGTCTGATGATCAGCGAGAACACGTTGGCCCTGCAGTTGAATCATCTGATGCTGATGTGACTTACCTGCCTGAGTTAGTCATCACCACAGAGGAGGACTGGGATAAAGAAAAAGCCGTGTCTGTTGATTGTTTTAAGACAGATGATAAATTAGAGGCATTTTCTGATCTCTTAGAAGCTCAAACTAATTCCAATGTGATCCCTGAAGCTCTCGAAGCAACTTCCACTACCTCAACAAAGACCTCAGCAGACAACGTGGTCCATGCAAAGCTAGCAAGGACTTATGCAGGGGAGGGCTCGAAGAAAAAGGAACCTGACATGGAAGGTAGATATCTTGGCAAGCTGGATGCAGCCGCAGTGGCAAGTGGGTCAGAAGATGGCATGGAGGCTGACGAGGAGAATGAGAACAGCGATGACTCCGATGACGACATGCGTGCTTACAGGCTGCACAGCTCTGGCTCTGAAAGTGAGGACGATGTTGTTCATCCGGTGCCTGTTATAGTATCGGACAACAGCATTGCCTGCCACCTGAAAAGCCTGCTGAAACCCAAGTCACTTCAGACCACTGGATCCACAGCAGCTAGGGACAGTAATGGAGACAACAGGAGAGCAGTGTCCTTTTTTGATGATGTGACTGTTTATCTCTTTGACCAGGTATAACGCTCATCTTCATATCATGCAGCATCACTGTAGATGACAAGGGTAGTTTGCAATATATGTATAATTTATACAGTTTTTACTGTTTTAAAATATAGTCGATAGGCCAAGATATGGTTAGGGTGTAGGAGGTGGAAGTGATACTTCTGTTATTAGAGTTAAGTAGATCTCAGATACTAGGGTTACGTATTTTAGGGACAGTTTCGAAGGCAGGGATAAAACCAAAATTCTGGATAACGCAGGATTTTAAATGCTGATTTTCCATTGAAGGGAAACTATAATACATGGCTAAGCTTACTCACCAGTGTTTCCCCACACAGAGACTACATTATGGCAGTGTGCCCAGGCTTATGGGCACCCACCCAAGTGTTTTTCAATGTATTCGTTTTTTTAATTATGTAGAAAACGGCTTTGACTCCACTTAACTCCACATAATTTGTATGAAAGAGTAAAGAAAGTGTTGCACTTCTTTCGGTGTTGCATTTCTGTGAGCACAGAGTGAAGTTTCCTGCTTTAGTTTATCCTGTGCCGTTACGTGTGTATATACATTGTCTGTTACTAACTGACATTAAGGAATGTCCATAGATCAGCCATTACATTAAAACCACCTGCTTTATTGTTTTGGACCCCATGTGCTTTCAAAACTGCTCTGTCCTGTCCAAGCATGGACTCCATGAGTCTCGTGATGATGTGCTGTTATACTTGGCACCCAGTGATAAGCAATAGATCTATTAGTTCCTGTAAAATGCAAAAGGGGGCCTCCATAGATTGAACTAGTTTGCCGAGCACCTCTCCGAGATCTAGGGAATTTGGCGGCAAAGTCAAACCATGTTCTTCAAATCTTGAAATTGCTTGTTTGTAACCTACTGTAAATGGAAACTGCCATTAGGGAAAACTGTTACCATGAAAGGGGTGTCATTTTTCTCCAATGTTTAGGAAGGTGGTACATGTCAAAGTAACATTCAAATGAGGGTGGGGTTGCCCGAAGCAGAATATTGCCCAGAGCATCACACTTCCTCTGCCAGATCAGACCAGATCCCAAAGGACCTTTCATGTTGGAGATGCTCTTATCCAGTTGTCTAGACTTCACAGTTTGGTCTAAAGATCCTTACACTAAATCATTTTTTCGCTTTTGACACATCATCAAGAGCTGACTGTTCACTTGCTGCCTAATATATCCCATGACTTCACAGGTACGGTTATAACAATGTAATGAATGCTATTCACGTGTGACCTGTCAGTGGTTTTAATGTTGTGGCTGATAGATGTATGATTCTGATGGGTTGTGTACTCAAGTTCACTTTCACATGCATATTTAGTTTGGATTTGTAGTTATTAGTTTGTAGCCTTTTTAACGTTTTTACCTGATGTTGATTTTACAGCCTAAACTCGTACACATGTATCAGCCCGTGCTAAACATTGTGATAAAAGATGCAGATACTTCACTCTCTACCGTTATCGTTTTATTTGTAAACTTTGTTTACAGTTTAGCCCCAAAATATCTTGTTTAACTTGATCATTAATGCTGTTGGTTTTAAAACAAGTTTTAAGTTAAATGAGACAAAATCTAAAATTTGCTTTCTCCTTGAAGTTTAAAATTTTTACACGAGGTGAATGATTTTTTTCATAAATGACGTCCAGCTACATGTCCTAAATGAACCTTTTTCCATGCAGGAAACCCCTACAAAAGAACTTGGAGATCATACATTAGGCTCCAGCAGCCAAGTGTCGGAGTTTAGCAGCCCGCCAACCTCTTCCAGCTACCTTAACAGGTTTACCAACTCAGAAAGCTCCACAGACGAAGAAGGTGAAACTTCTGTTATGCTCTGCAACACTGAGCGCTACACATGCAATAACGGAAGAGAATGTGTCTTAGACATGTGCACGTTCCTTCTTTTTGATGTGTGATCCTGAGACTTAAACGTAAAAATCATTTTTTTGTACAGGTGGTGCATTTGAGTGGGATGACGACTTCTCTGCAGACCCGTCTTTCCTCTCCAAAGCAGGCAGTGACAGCTCTGCAAGCAGGGCCACTGCGGTGTCCAGGTACTTCTCCCCACCTCCCGCAAACCGCTCCTCAGAACAGAGCTGGACCAGCCCCTCTTCCACATATTCCCGCTTCTCCATCTCGCCAGCGAGCATTGCCAGCTTGTCCCTCACTCACCTCACAGACTCTGACATTGAACAAGGGGGTAAGTCTCACTCAGCAACGGTGGCTGCATGTTCTATTCAAAGAGTGTGTACCTTGCATACAGTCAGAGGTTACAACTGCTCATAGTGTAGCTCTCATTCATACAACTTGTGGATTCTTGCTATTCTTGCTATGTGGGCTGTGGTGGCCTAGTGGTTAGGACACTGCCTTTGGGACCTGAAGGTCGCAGGCTCGAGTCCCGGCCCGGGCGCTACTGAGGTTCCTTTGAGCAAGGTACCGTCCCACTACACTGCTCCCCGG
>JBBPDA010000030.1:10843568-10881557 GCA_037974385.1 Arnoldichthys spilopterus
CTCTCTCTCTCTCTCTCTCTCTCTCTCTCTCTCTCTCTCTCTCTCTCTCTCTCTCTCTCTCTCGCTCTCTCTCTCTCATCAGTTGGTCAAAGATGGAAAAATCAATATGAGTCAGAGTGCAGTGTAGCATAGCCAGAGCTGTAGTTCATATCACAGTAATGCATCATCATTACCTGCTAGGCTAAAAAACTAAGCTATGCTGTAGTGAATTACGTTTTCATCATAACTAAAGTTTACTGTTTTTTTCTGTTTAATAACTTAGAAAAAGGACCTGTCACACACACACATATACACACACAATATGAGAAATGATAAATATTCAAGCACATTGGTTATTTAAGTTTCTTTAAGCATATTTGTGGCTTTGTGCTAGTCTATCTACAAACCCCATTTCCAGAAAAGTTTTTTTTTTAATAAAATGCAATGCAAACAATTGTGTGATTAGATAACTCTCTAGAAAGTTTATTTAATGTATGTCAGTATTCTCACTGATCAGATTAATGTATTTCATAAATATTTTATTTAAACATTTGTACAACAAACTTAGAACTTGACTCCTGCAACACACTCAAAAAAAGTTGGGAGGTGTGTAAACCACTGTGTTACATCACCTTTCATTTTATCAACTCTCTTTAATTATTTAGGAACAGAGAAGATAAACTGTTGCAGTTACAAGTGAAATTTCTGCCTGATACAAGATTTCAGCTGCTCAACCGCCTGTGGTGTCTGATTCTCCTCTCCTCTCAGATGTGGACTGCTGGCAGGCCAGTCAATCAAACACAGTCTGTGTCTAAAAAGCCATGCTGTTGTAGTACGTCCAGAATGAGATCTGGCATTGTCTTGCTGAAATAACCATGAACTTCCTGAGAAAAGATGCCACCTTGATGGCACAATATACCCCTTAAATCTCAAAATATGCTTCTGCATAAATGGGACCTTCACACCTATTCCGTAGGCACTGATGCCCACATGTACCATAACAGATTGTTGCACGTTTAGCTGGATGGGCTAGAATGTAGACTTATCTGACCACAGCACACATTTATACCAATTTGCATGAAAACAGATATAAAGTCTGCTCACTCTTTCACCACACACACACACACACACACACACACACGTACATATATACACAAATCATTAACTCAATGTATGAAGTTATTACTTTGTGTAATTGCATGAGTGCCCCCCTAAGTCAGATTCCAGTAGGGTGTGGTGGGATGGGATGGATTTCAGCAACTCTGCAGGAGTCCATTCTGCTCCAGGGCCACAGCAGCACTCTAACTATGGCAGCAGACAGTCTGTTGGTAAGAAGGAGATATACAGAGTCCAAGACTGCAAAAGGCCAAGTGCTAAGAATCCCATTTGGGGGGTGGTTATAAGTCAGCACTGCTGCAGCTGGAGTTCAGCCTTCTGAAAGGCCTGCTGAAAGCCAAGCAGCAAACAGATCAGTGATTACCACTCCTTTGTTTCATTTTAGACTAAAAATGTTTGGTAACTCTAACCATGGGGCTGCATTGTAGGTATCTGATTTAAACTAGGCAAGATGATGATATGATACCGTAATCATGAAAAATTACACCAAACCCCAAAGAGGGTTCTGCCCTACACAGCAACACATTTACAGCCACATTCAAAATCTACATTGTGTTGAATCATTTATAAATATAATTTATAGCTTTTATATTTATTAGAACACTCCAAAGTGAACACATTTGAGAATATATACTTTGGGAAAGTCTGGTTGTATATTATAACTGTACTAATTATAGTTATTCTGACATACTTTATTTGACCATATTAATAACAGTAAAAACCTCTAAAATTAAGGGAATGTCTATGAGATAACAGTGAAATTTTGTTTTTGTGAATATACAATCCATTTCTATACTTTAACAACAACAGTGTTCAAATACAGCATATGAACCATTTATTTACATGCATTAAAACTTTTAAGAGTATTTACCATTACATTTTACAGTATTTTGACTCAAATTCTTGTGTACATTTTTCCTTCAAAAGCATTTCAACTTGTATTTATCTAGGGCTCCACACTATCCTTAATAATAATATTAATATTATTAATAATAATAATAATAATAATAATAATAATAATAATAATAATAATAATAATAATTTTTCTTTATATAGTGCCTTTCTCAAACCCAAGGTCGCTTTACATTGAAAAAAAGCAATAACAAAGAACAATAACAAGGACCACCAACAACATAGAAAACGAGTAGTCATGAGAACGAAGAAAAAGCATAGTACTGGGGAAAAAAATACGTTTTAAGTTTGTGTTTTGAAAGATGAGTGAGAGCAGACATTGTGAAGGTTTAGGGGGAGAGAATTCCACAGTTTAGGGGCAAAAACACTAAATGATCTGCCTCCCATTGACTTCAGATGAAATTCTGGAACAAGGAGCAGGCCAGTGTCAGAGGAGCACGAGTATATGAGTAAAGTAATTCAGAGAGATAGAGAGGAGCCATATGATATGATATTGGTTTCCAGTGAAGGTTATGAAAAATGGGATAAATATGTTTAGATAATTTAGTGAAAGTGGGAAGATGGGGCATCACAATATTGATTGTGTTGAAGGTGGGCTATAGTTTTGGTAGGGAGGCCAGAAAAAAGAGAGTTGCAATAGTCCAGAAGCGAGGTAATGAATACATGGATAAGTATTTCATCAGTCATCATAGACCAAGGATGTGAAAAATATTATGAAGATTAAAAAATGCCCTTTTAACTAATGAACTGATATGAGAATGGAATGACAGAAGAATGATGAATCGAAAATAACACCAAGGTTCTAAACAGAAGAAACCAATGGGAACAGTACCTATGTTCAGACTAAAATCTGGGAACTTCGCAATGACAGCCCTTGTGCCGATTAGTAAGAGTTTAGTTTTTCTGTGTTGATCTTTCGACAGCTTGATGCCAACCGTAAAATAATAGTAAAATAAATCTGAGTGCCATACGTGTAGCAGTGAAAACTGAGCCCATGACGTCTAATAAAATGACCAAGCAGAAGCATGTACATTATGAAAAGCAGAGAAATCATTGGGAATAAAAATGCCAATGAATCTAAAAGAAAATACCTGGGATTTAACTGAGAGCATATTTTAAATATGCGCATTGTGTCCTTTAACTTACTTAAAAAAAAACATTGTGCATTGTCAAAATGTTACGTTTCTGCCACAGTGCCCAACCTGAGCGTCAATTTTCAACATCTCTGAGAATGAGAATTCTCTGTTACTCTCATTACGCCACGGCTCATAACTTAATGACTCATACCTTGGGTGCTAAGTGCTTAGAAGTTGAACAGCACTGGAACACCCACACTCAGTCTAACGTGTCCAACAGCAGTGTGTATGTATGTGTCTATGTGTGGGAGCACTCTACATATGGCTACTCTCAAACTGTTCAGCACCACAGGTGGAACTCAATTAAAGCCTTTTATAGTGCACTCATTTCAGCCACCAACCACTGAGAAAATGGCTTATTTCCGCAAAATGGAAGTAAACCAGTGACAATTACTTTCCCTCACTCCTCAGCCTCATCATCACTACTTCTCTATCTCCTCTTAGAGACATGCGTCCCTTCTGAGTGAGCTGAATGAGGACAAATACTGTACCAGCTTAGGAGAGTATGAATCATGAAGGCATTGTGCTGTACTTGCATTACTGATAAATATTTTGCACTGCTGTTAGTATCAGGTACAAACTAACATGGGGTAAAATGTAACAGAGCTTCTACGTGATTTTTTATACAATGCATTAAAAAAAATAGAAGGTGTGATTTGTTGACTCCAAGGTACCGTCCCGCTACACTGCTCCCTGGGCGCTGTTGATAGATGCTTGCTGCTCCATGTGTGCAGATTGTGATGGGATAAATGCAGAGGTCACATTTCGTTGTGGTGCTACAAAAAAGTCACTTTCATGATGCCCTCGTCTGTTAGGAGCTCATCTGCTCATTGTGGAAAGTTTGAAAACAGAGGAACTTAAATATTCTGTAATTTTGCCTCTGTCACAGCTGTTCTGAGTCTGTTACAGGCATCAAATTTAGAATTTGTTTACATTTACTAACTAAGTTGCTCAGTCAGCATGGGGTTTTTAGACTGGGAATCAAGCACAGGTTACAACGAGGAACACCCGTTTTCCACTTGGGGCTCAAACCTGCGCTGCCATGTTTACAAAGCAAACACACTATGGTTTGCACCACCGGACGGAAAAGGAACTTGCCGAGTTAAGAGGCCCTACAGTAAAAGAAGTGGAAATATGACACAATGGAAAGTGGTGGGGTAACCACTTCCCCCTGACTTAAGATGGAATGACGGCACACTGTTGGCTAATGCTGCCAGCTGGGCAAGCCCTAGGGAATGCCAGTTAAGGAAAGCTTTTGGGCTTAAGAAAAAAGGGCATGCATTTCTATATGCAGATGCGGGGCCACTTATCCCGAACCAGGGCGCATGATGGGGCTTGATCACAACAGATGTGGGTCTCCTGCTCCTTTACCAGTCTTTGTGAGAGCCTGACTTCCACTGTCAGCAAACCTCCGGCTCTGCGGTTGTTGCAATTTCCTCCTGGGCTAGAGAATCCTAACCCAAGGGAGCGAGCGCAGGCAATCCAATATTGCATTCTATTCCCTATTCAGCTCTATTCTATTCTATTCTTTACGCATATGTTCTATTCTATTGTAATTCCTGCCCTTTTGTTCTATTCTATTGTAATTCCTGCCCTATTGTTCTATTTTGTTGTAATTCCTACCCTTTTGTTCTATTCTATTCTATTAAATTTTATTCTATTATATTCTAATCTAATTCCTGCCCTTTTGTTTCATTCTATTGTAATTCCTGCCCTTTTGTTCTATTCTATTCTATTCTATTCTATTCTATTCTATTCTATTCTATTCTATTCTATTCTGTTTCTTGCCCTTTTGTTCTATTCTATTCTATTCTATTCTATTTTTTCATTTTCTATTCTATTGTAATTCCTGCCCTTTTGTTCTATTTTATTGTAATTTCTGCCCTTTTGTTCTATTCTATTATAATTCCTGCCCTTTTGTTCTATTATATTCTTTTGTATTCTATTGTAATTCCTGCCCCTTTGTTTTATTCAATTATATTGCAATTCCTGCCTTTTTGTTGTATTCTATTGTAATTCCTGCCCTTTTGATCTATTCTATTATAATTCCTGCCCTTTTGTTCTATTCTATTCTATTCTATTCTATTCTATTCTATTCTATTGCAATTCCTGCCTTTTTGTTCTATTCTATTGTAATTCCTGCCTTTTTGTTTTATTTTGTTCTATTCTATTCTATTCTATTCTATTCTATTCTATTCTATTTCTTGCCCTTTTGTTCTATTCTATTGTAATTCCTGCCCTTTTGTTCTATTCTATTCTATTCTATTCTATTCTATTGTAATTCCTGCCATTTTGTTCTATTCTATTCTATTCTATTTTATTCTATTCTATTCTATTGAAATTCCTGCCATTTTGTTCTATTCTACTCTGTTCTATTCTATTCCATTCTATTGTAATTCCTGTCATTCTATTCTATTCTATTATATTCTATTCTATTCTAATTCCTGCCCTTTTGTTTTATTCTATTCTATTCTATTCTATTCTGTTCTATACTATTCTAATCGAATCCCTGCCCTTTTGTTCTATTCTATTCTATTGTAATTCCTGTCATTTTGTTCTGTTCTGTTCTGTTCTGTTCTGTTCTGTTCTGTTCTATTCTATTCTATTCTGTTCTGTTCTGTTCTATTTCTTGCCCTTTTATTTTATTCTATTCTATTCTATTCTATTCTAATTCCTGCCCTTCTATTCTATTCTATTCTATTCTATTCTATTCTATTCTATTCTATTCTAATTCCTGCCCTTTTTGTTCTATTATATTCTAATTCCTGTGCTTTTGTTGTATTCTTTTCTATTCTCTGCCCCTCTATCCTCTGCCATTCTATTCTATTCTGTTTTATTTGGTAAAAAATAATTTAGGACATGAAACCACTTTATGAAAGAGCAATATAGACAATGGTAAACGATTGAAATTTGAAGTGGTGTTCATACATTCTAGCCTCTCTTGACCTTTATCAGGTTACCTGTTTGGCTGAAGAATAAGGGGACAGAACATAGATCTCAAGACACTGTATAAAATAAAAAGGAATTTTTTTAAAGTATGAAACCATCTACCTATAACAGTTCTATATGTTTTTTAAAGATATGACCAGCTAAGAAAAAATGTAATTCAGTATTGTTTGCGCAACAAACCAGCTGTTCTCCCTCTCTGGGGCTGCACAGAGGTGGCCACTAGAGGGTGCTCTCTCTACACTGGTTCCTCAGCTTCTGTCAGGCTTTTACACTGGAGGCAGGCCAGTTGCCCTTCACTTCACAATGACTTTTTAAGCTCTTTGTGTGCCGTATAATGCTACATGAAAAATTCAAGCATGTTTTTGTTTGCTGTATTGGCTTGGACTTTCATGCAGTCGCAGAGTCATTTTGCTGTGGTTGGCTGATGTGTGCTAAACTAGAGCTACACCTTACTATGGTTAACTGAGGTGTGTAAAATCTTTGCAAGCTGTTTTTGTTAAACTTTCGCTGAGGTGTTTTTTTCAGCAACAACTGATTTAGTTAGGACTGGACCAGCATGTTACAGAAGGAGCAGGAGTTGTGTGGTCTGAATATGTAACGGGTTATGGGCCCCTCCTGCTGTCTGTATGAAAGGCTTGCTGAATATGTATGGGCAGCACTGGCCCACCACATGAGCACCTCACTCTACACAGCGCTGAGAGGACAGCTATACATATTCATTAGCAGCTACGGCGAGATGCTGAAGGCTTTGGTCCAGCCAACAGCACTTACACCTGCAAAACACCTTATCTTGGCAAGGGAACACATCCTAAATGGAGGCAATGCATCTGATTTTTCTTATGAGACTGTTGTTAAAATAGCATTAGTTTATTCAACCTCTTTTGACACTAAAGCTTCCTGAATGATTCTTGGCTTGGACGTAAGCTTTTACCAGTAATTAAATGTTTTTTTTTGTTTTGTTTTAATGAACATGATTTTTAAAATGTAGTTCGAGAGACCTCAGGGGTCTGTTATGTATAGGGTAGGGGTGCACTGATCTGATACTGAGCATTATCAGATATTGGACAAAATCACTGGATACGATATTGGGTAAAAAAATAATCCAACATTATCAAATTTAGGGACCAAACTGGGGAAGGTATTGATCCCGTCTGGCCACCAAACACCTCTGCCTCTGTTTTATAGATTTGTTTTTATTTTTGATTTATTTTTGAAGGATATTATTGAATTACTTATTAATAACGTATTCATAATTATTCTGTGATAATATATAACTAATGTTAACGCTACCACATGAATTCACAAACTTCTGATGGCAGATCCAATCCCCAGCAAGCTGCACCGCTAAGGTGTTCTTACCTGTTCTAAACTAAATCTCTTGTTGACTTTAGCAATTTCTAAACCACAAATTCTACTATTATACCATTGAAATTCAATTTAAATATACAACAGTATGCTTAAGCATTTAATAAAAACAACACAAATGTTTTTCCTTACAGCACACTGAAGTTCAACTCAAAATATATATCACATAAAAATATACTTTTTAAATAATATGTTTAATTTAAAATGTGTGATGCAGAGATGAGGAGGCAGGCTTCAAATATAGGTGGGCTGTATTAGAGTCCATAAAGACACAAAGAAAAAAACTTTGAGACTTAAGTAGAATAACAAAATAATTATAAACACATAAATTGTACACCAAAAGGGAAGTAGAGAACAGGGAATGTGCAGAATATGCAGGAACACACATGGAGTAATCAATGCCTGGCAAAGGACTAAACAAAGGGATATATATACAGACATGGAACAAGGAACAGCTGGGCAAGATTACATAGACAGGAGTAACAAACTAAGAACATGTGAAAAGCATGATGCAAGAAGGGGAGGAGCTAGGGAACCAAAACAAAAACAGAAGCACATGGTCAGACAAGAAGAACAATTAAAACAAGGGAAAACAGACTACATCAAGAGAAAGCAGGGCAGGATATTACAAAAAGACAACAAAGTAAGTGTTTTAGGAGGTTAGAAAATGCATTTATTCAGGTGTATTTTCTTCTACACACTAAAGTAAAATTTAAAATGTATTACTTTAGAATATACTATACTGCTCATGTCCTAAAGTATATTTCTTTTCCACAATAGTTAATTTCTCACTAGAAAGAAACCTGCATTATAGTCTAAGAATATTCATAATATTCAAAAGTCGTAAATTTTAAAAAGTGTATTACTACAACAACAAAAAAGGCTGTTATATTGCCCACCACTAACTTAAATACTACACAATCTGCTTATTCTAAATATAACCACCACTGACTTCTATTAACATAGCTTAGCATTAGCTAAGTCTAATATTAAAAAATCTGGATTGTGGAGGTCCATTGGACTTTTTGGACACCAGAAAAGGTTCCTGGTTAAAAAAGAATACAAGTGGAGTGAGGCTTGACACTGTCTTGAAATGTTTGCTTATTTTAAATAATTTAATAAATATGCATAAAGTGATATATTGACAAGTGAGATTAAAGTGATGTGTAGCATTCATCAATGTGAGATTGTTGCAAGAATATTACAAAATGTAATACAACACTATTTCATCAATTCTTTTATTCTATTGACAGATAATTTTGACTAAAAGATTATTTCTTTACACTGGATAATTTGCTCAATAAAATAAAGTAAAACATCTATTAATTGTCAAATAAGATATATTTGACTAAATTTTAGACTGATTCACTTGCCTCTGTATCATTCTATACACTAAAGTGCTGTGCCAGATAACTTTTAAAGGAAATAAAATGACATGCTTCTGCAGCAAGATTATTTCATTTCATATCATCAGTTTACATAAGTAAAAATTACTTCAAATAAGTTGATAATTTTCAGTCTTCTCATATTCTTTTGGCAAACCAATAATGAGGAATTTTGGTAAATATAGGCCACTTTCACTTGCCAGTGCATCACTTTTGACAGTATATCCACAGAGTTAGCACAGGAGGGTGTAGCACTAATACTAATCAGTACTTTCACACCCAAAAGATGAGCTCCTGTTTGAGTCTACCAAAGAGGTGCACCTCATCATTTATGGTTTGGGAGATTTTGGAACTTTTTCACGCTTATACAGACCAAAGAGCAGGTGAGGATTTGACGTGGCCTTGAAATGTAAAAAAGCGCCTTGTAAAAGTCAAAAAGTGCTTTTGGTGTATGAATCACAATCTGACATCAAGCTAAACTTTAATGTGTGCCATGACCGCTCCATTTTGCTGCACTCTAACAGGGGAATCATTAATTTCTTGTCCTCGGTCCTCTCCCATTACCAAAGAGCAAAGCATTCACTTTGTGCGTTCCCTCCCGCTGACATTTGACTAACTGACGTGAGCGGCTACCTACAAATGCCATGTTCCACGAGGAGTGCCTCTCAGAGTGCTTGGACAAAATTATTTTCCATCTCCTTCGTCTTTTCTCTCAACATCTATCTCTTCAACATTTCTGCCATTTTCTACAGCCCCCTGACATGGGCACTGTGGTGAAAAGGCCTTGATGTAGTTTGCGTTTCGATAATGTATATTTAAATTTCTCCTACTGGCATCTCTTACTGTAAAAACAGCCCACTTTATATGCATACAAGGTAGCGGCACCAAATAAAGTGTGTTCACTTTCAGAGTCACTTAGATCCTTATACTTATCCATTTTTCCAGCTTCCAACACATTGACTTTAAGAACAGACTGTTCACTTACTGCCTAATATACCCAACCCTTGATAGATGACACTGTAATAGGATCAGTCAAAATAATATATACTCCATTACTATAGCTAATAGTAATAACTGTAGCTGATGTGTTGGTACAACTGCAGCAGTGTAATGAGAGTCTGGATCTACTACTGTGCTCTTTTTTGTTTTGTTTTTATGACAGCATCTCCTGAACCCAAAGCCTTTTTTTAGAAAGAGAGTGGTAATTAGCAGCCTGGTTTGTTTGTTTGTGTGTTGCCTCTGCTTTTGTGTCCAGTTGTGGTGTCTTTAGCTGTGCACAGGTGGATGGAACAGAACAAATAGAGCTTTTGTGACAGCAATGCTGGAGCCCAGGTCTGATGCACACTGGATGAAATAAATAATGAGGGGACACCTGTGGGGGACAGAAAGGAGAGAGAGAGAGAGGGAGAGAGAGAGAGAGAGAGAGAGAGAGTTAGTCCTGTTTTTTCACTGCGATCTGCCTAAGATTTTTTGTTTTCTCAATCCAGCCTGTTTTCTAACCTGTTCATCCTGTTTTCTCTGTTTGCTGATGATTTAAAGCGTACCCTTCCTTCATTTTTCTTGTATCTTATTTTTTTTCTCATGAGGTCAACTTATGATGTTTGTGTGATTTATTATCAAAGCTATTTACAATTCATTGCCCTTTACCAGCCCTCCTAATCCCAAACATTTAAATGACATTGTTTTCTTACTGTCCCTTTAAGACTGAAATATGTAAATGACCATTATTTTTATTGGCTGTTCTGTGTTGCACCTCATTCTAGAAGCAGTCCAGTCCTTATATCCTCAATGGAACTGCTGTAGTTTAAACAAGGTCGCTGACTACTTTCTATCCAAGCATATCATCGCACATCACACATATGTGTGATTTGAAATAAACATTTTTCAAAATCACTCTTGAACAGTGGGTGACTCAAGACTTCACTCCATATGCCATCATCTTTACACTCAGAGCTTCTATATATTCTTATAAACTTTTTAACATTTGACAATTAATATCTAAATGCAATTTACCTGAGAGTATAACACATGTGACAAAGAAACAGATACTTGCTGTTTTTGTGCAAAGCTGTTCAACAAATTTTGTCATTTTGCTCAGCTATACTTGACATGTGTCAAAGCTATAGAGACAAATAATAGTCAGATGTATAAACATCTGATGGATGGGCTTTTGATAATATTAGTAATATAAACTGAAAAGGAAGAAGATTTGTGTCATAAACACTTAAATCATAAGTCCTTTTCGCTGAAGGCCAGGGTTAAGTTTACTTGGTCATTTTCTGTATTGTATTGCCACTGGCCTGAATCTGATGCCTGGAAATGTGGCTCTGCTGCTCTGTGGTCACCTAGGTGTGTCTTTAAAATCAACTGACTGGAGCAAAGTAAAAAGAATTTTAAGAATTCTTGAATTTTGTGTGAAAAGTTGATGCATAGGCAAGAACCTTACTCAGCAAGGGTATAACTGTGTAGTAGAACGGTTTTTTAATAGAACTTTTAAATACGTAGATTTGTTTTTTTTTGGTTTGTTGAACATATCCTACACCATATCAATAAAATTTATATGGCACTCTGCTTCTTTTCAGCCCTATGCTTCAGTGCTTTAGTCTAGCAATTTATAAGAATATTTGACTTTTATTTACATATGACTCGCACCATCATTTTGACATTTCCTTCTTTTATGCCACCCTTTGTATGGATCCATATGTGAAGTTAAAAGTGTCTTTCACATCTGAAACATGTTCCTTAGAGAGACAGACCAGTGGGAGGTGGTGCAGCCATTAGATGTTTCTGTTGATTGAGGCAATAAAATGGCAAAAGTGAGTCATGTGTGAGAGCAAAAATCTTCAGCTCAAAGCACCTTTTGGATATAAGGCCTACTGTGGTCGGGGTGTTTGACTTGTTCCTAATTGCCAGCAGAGGGAATGGAGCAGAGTTGGGTATGAATTGCAGCATAAAAGACAAGAGGAACTCCTCATGGAGCTTTAAAAACTAAATTTGCTCTGACAGACGGAGGAGTGTGTTGTGGGGGTGAGCTGAGAACAAGGATACTATGCAGTAACAGTTTCTTTCTGATGTTGTACATTAAAAAGAAGTCAAGCTGATTAAAGGAGCACATCAGCGTTTTTCATCCTAAACTCTACTAGCAGCATCTGTAGTGTATGGCAGATTACTATGGGTGATAATTTGTATGGATTCATCTGGTTTTCCCAGCACAGAAAACCAATTGATTTAAAACACACTTGTAAAAGATGTAGATGGGCAGGTGCTGAAATACAGTATCTTTTTTTCATAAGCAGGAGGTAAAAGCTGCTGCCTAAGCTGAACTAGGAAGCAGATAAGGTTGTAATTAGACCCACTGTAGTATTGTCCATGATATGTGTGTATGTGTGTGTGTGATGGCTTCCCTAGCTGGCAGGCTGAGGCAAACTCCTTTGTCAGTGTCTATCCTCCCTCTCATGCCTGCAAGCTCTCAATGAGCTCTTTTCCCCTCTGTCTCTCTCTCTCTTTTTCCCTCTCTCAGCCCCAACCCCCACCTCATTTCATTAGCACTAATCGGTTATCTATTTCCACACTGTCTTGCGCCCCAGCTTCTCTTCACCATGGCCTTTCTCACAGCCCGTGTCGACTCCCCTTGTTTTGCTAAAGCACAGCGAAATCAATGCTGACTGCACAGCAGGAATTTGGGAACTTCACACCCCCTTGCCTTGCCCACTGATGGGATGCAGCAGTCCAGTCTGCCTCATTTAAATGTCAGCTGGAGGCACCTTTTTTTTTGTCCAATTATCTCTCCAATGTAAGTCACTGCCAATTCCCAACCACTGCCTAAGTCTCCCCTATAATATTGCACCAACCAATCAATAAGTGTAAAGTAAATCATGCACTACATTTGAGATGTGTGAAGTTTTCAAAGTATTACTAATACAATGTTTTCCAATCACAATAACGTGACTAAATGTGCTAGGGTTGACCTCCCAATTCTCTGTAAGTGAACCAACAGTCACCAGAGCTTTAATTTCACTTGGATTTTGGTCCAGCCCTTAGAATAGTCCTGGAGCATTCTGCTGGAGTTTAACAAACCTAACCAACAGCATTAGTACCTAATCCTTGAATGTAACCCCAAAGAATTCTGTCCAAACCCCACTGAACCCAACAAACGGGTGTTCAATCTTAACCAGCACCCAACCACCACCAATCAAGAGCTAAAAGTCCATATTCTTTATGATATCACTTACTTATTATCTAGTGATAATAACAGTAATCTTGAAATTATTGACAGGGCAAACTGGGTATGGTTGTAACACTTTTGCTTCAGTACCTGCACTGATGTTTTGAACTAGAATTCTCAAAGCTTTATACAAAGTTCTCACAAATCTGTTCTTGCCACCCCATGCAAGTTTTTTATAGATTCCATAGTTGATGTCAAATACATACATGCTTATATATTCATACAAATTAGCCTAATATGTGTGTTTAAAAAACACTCTACTAAAATGTACCTGTGTAAAGAACATTGCCTCTTTAAAATAATCAAAGTGTGTGTGTTGTATATTCTGAATATTGTGACTAATGAATGTTGGCAACCCTGTGTAGTAGTGCCCTACCTTTACCCTACCTCAATAGATCCTTTTTTAACACAATGGCGGTCACACCTATGTTACATTCTGTAGACTTACTAAAATCAAGAAAGTGCTCTTTGTTGTTTGCAAGAGAATGGTTGTAGCACTTTTTAAAGATGTGTTTAGCAGAGGTTTTAGCTGAGTGGTTTGAAAGTAGTAAGGAAATTGGCATCACATTTTTGACAAAGAAACTACAGTTCAGTTTAACATGTCATATTTTTTTTAGTAGTAGTAGTAGGTTTTTATTGTCATTTCTACAATATACACAGTACACAGTCAAAACAAAACAACGTTCCTCCAGGACCCTGGTGCAACACAAAAGTAGAACAGATAGGAGCACAAGTGCAAACACTACAGAACACAAAAGCAACAGTACAACTAAATTAAACTAAGCTAAACTAAACAACTAAATTAAAACCAAACAAGAAATACAATGAGACAAGACAACTTTATCTGCAACACAGATAACAAGAAATACAAGAAATACAATGAGGCAAGACAGTTTTATATGCAATAGTATATAAACTAAACAAAATATAGTCTTGGGCAAAAAATATTTTTTATCAAAGTCTCCTCTTTTTCTCTCTGCATGTTCCAATGTCTAAACTTGACAACCCCCATTTGGGACTGGGGAGGAACGGGATAAACATCTTATCAATGATTGATGGAACTGGTGGTGTTAAAACTGTCCCTTTAATACAACAAAAGCCTGTATTTCTGCCCACCCAACTATCCATCCATCCATATTTAAAGTAGGATTAAGAATTAAGAAGGGACATTTAAGATGGCAGCAAGGTTGTACAAATCCAGTCCTAAAGAACTGTGTCCAGCTAAATTTGTTGATTTATTTACCTAAATACACCTGGTTCCACTGATCTTTCAGTTGCCAGGTGTATTGAGTATGTTTGAGTTACCCACTCCAAACAACATGAATAGACTGTCAGGGGAAATGAACCAAACCAATTTCCAGTTCTGGTAATTTCTGGACACTGTCTGTCCAAGATGAAAAGAGTTAAACCATTTTGCCCACCAAGAATGCAGAGCCAGTTGTGCATTGTTGGACTTCTTGCCACAGGCAATTGCAGAATCATCTGGATCCTGGAGAAGCATTTCTAATGCACTGCACTCTTGCAGCCTGGAGAGGATCCACCTCTAACAATGAAAACAGCTCAAGCTGTGCTTTTAGTTGTAGTCCCTTGAACTCCTAAAAATAAAACTACTAAAAATTCATCAGTTCCATCAAAGTTAACCCTGTAATTATTGGCCACCTCGAGAAATATGGTAAAAAGGTTAAAAATGTATTTGTGATTAATTAACTCAATCTCAAACTAAGAATATGAAATAAGAATAAGAAAGTTATTTCAATTAACTTTCTTTAAGTAAAAACCACAAATGTTGCTATTATTGACACCCTCATAGATTTCCATGAACAAAATGTAATTAAAGCTTGTTTCAATTTTTATTTCATTTTTTAAAATATGCCTTTTTTAATCCTATTGTTAACATGTTCAGAAGCTATTAAGCTCTCTCATTTGGGTATATAGTTATGAGTTGATATAGATGGCAATTTACTTTCATCAGCATGGAGAGGACTAGAAAATATACTTATGGCAAAAGTGTACCAACCTTCAAAAATAAGGTTATGGTTATAAAATAGCTAAAACAGCATCTGGAGCTGTAGTGACATGTTTTTTCCTAGCAAAGCTAGTTAGAGAGAGAGAAAAAATTCTCCAAGGACCATTTTGAGATTTGTAGAAGACATCAGGTCTCCAAAAATGAAGATCTCCATGCCAACACATTATTTGGTAGGTATGCTGGAAGAAAGGCTTTTATTTCCTCTAATCAAAATGTAAACAACTGGGTTATTTGGTCAAATGAAGAAAAATATATAACTAGATAACTAGAATATAACAAGATCTGTGATATTTTGGGGGTCTTCGAACCTTGTTATCCATCATGGATCCATCATCATGTTTTAAAATGAAAATGTGGCCTTTCAAAAACTAAATGCTCATATTTACATAGTTTGTTAGCACTGTATATAAATCATTTATGTATTTATGATATGCTTAGTCATGTTGTACAGTTAAGAACCAGTGATTTACAGAATGCAATTTTTTCAAAAACTTATCTGGAAATCCATGACCTAAACATCTGAAAAACTCATTTGCACTTGGCCTTGAGATGAATTTGAAGCTCCTTGTACTTATGATGTCACACTGATATTTTTATGTACTTTTAAGGGATTTTCATTTTTCATTATCTTCAACAAGGAACAAGTTATAAGCAAATGCAACTCAGGCTTATCCTTAAAAGGAAATACACAGAACAATTAAGCAAAGTTAAAGCCAGACCAAAATATGAAAAACAAATTTGCCAAAATTTGTAAATAAAAATAAAAAATACAGTGTAGAATCATGGAATAAACATACAAATAACTAATATACAAAGAATATAATAATATATTCACACAGCAACCTAACCTAACACAGCTGCCAATAAGCAAAACAAACAGGAAACAAGTGCCAAAGATGTTAAGTGGATGGAGGCGGCATGGGGTGGAGCTAGAGCATGGGCTGTGTAAGCCTACATTCACTTTGAAAGCTTTACTGTTCACTTACAGTTTATTTGTTCAGATCTGATCTTTGGCCTGACAGTTCACATTCTTGTCATCAGTCTTTAATGTTAACTCACCTCTGCATTGAAACAACTCACATGCACAAATCGAAATCAGTTGTCATGTGATCCACGTGCTTCGTGACCAACAGCAAGAACATGAACAAACAAGCAGCACGAGCCCTCATTTCAAAGATTATTTGCTCTGAAACGTTCTCATGATTCCTGATGAAAGCGAGAAGGTGAAGGGGAAGTGTATTAATGCTTGTGCAGCTATTTTTGGCAATAACTTGAAGTTATTTACCCCCACCAGGTGTCAACACTGGATGATGATGATGACAGTATTGTAGCTTCTATAAGGTGAATCATGAGATAGGAGAAACAATGAACTTACCTTTTTTTTTTTAAACTCAGCTGCTCATTACATACTACATGATACCACATTCTCGCTGTACTGTGTTTATTGTACTTAAAAGGGTTTGACAAACAGCATGTAACACAACAGACAGTAAAATATGTATGTGCTTTGGAAAAAACTACCATCAAACTATTGTCATGAAAGTCAAATTTTTACTTTTTAGTCACTTAAAAAATAATTACACACACACACATGCGCACACACACATTTAGAAATAATTAATTAATTAAAATGAAAAATAAAATTAATGAACTATAAAAGTAAGCATATATTAATATTTAAATAGTAATCACACATAACTGATACATATATGATTAGCAACTAATAATAGCCAGTAATAATGTTTTAATAATCAAAATCATGCAAAAAGTAAATAATAGCAGCATGGTAAAATAACTTTTAATTGCCTTAATCATGATATTGCCTAAATCAATGCATGACAATAAATAACTTGCATAAATCCTACACAAAGTGATATGTGACAAATGATTTAAATCAGTATACAAACTTCATCCAGTTACTGGGATATTTTGTACAATGCAATAAAACAAAAATCTGTGATATGATAATTCATATGAACTTTTACTTAACTGGCAAAAGTACAAAGAAAAGATTTTAATAGTTTTACTGACCAACATAATTGTATTTGTCACAGTAGCATGAGGGCTTAAAGATCACACACATTCAACAGTGGTTTCCGACCTTGCCCTTTAAGCATTGAGATGATTTTGAATTCCCCAAATCTATTCACAAAATTATGTTTTATAATTATAATTATAAAATATAATTATGAGAAGAAAAGTCATAATTATGAGATACTAAATTTCTTTTTTAATGGCAGAAACAGGCTTCTATAAGATCTAAAAAGTCCTGTTGGACAACAACATTTTAAGACCTTGAGATAAAGTTATTAGTGAACTATGCAAACCTTAGGTAGCCTTACGTTCCTCTTAGAGACCATAATTTTGACAACACTGTTGTATCTTAATAAATTAGTTACTTAAATCTCCATTAATGTTTTCATGCAAGACAAAATTAATGGGAATAATGAGAAACTGTAATAATTGTAATTGTGTTATTTAAATTAAAAAGGTATTTAATTACAAAAATTACAGCCTAAATAAGTGGAATTACAATAATACATACATTCCTAATGTCACTTTGTATTGTGTTACACTCAAACTCAATATTCTTCGTTAACCCATATCTTAAAGTTGATCCTTTAATATTTATTTCAATCTCAGATTGTCTAACGGATTATGCTGCAATGGGGCATAGTTACATTTTTGGGCAAGGAAAACTGTGATAAGTGGGTTTGATGGATTTTGTTTAACATTTGGTTCATTCAGGATGACACACATTTAAATGAAATGTATTAAAACAAATGAAATACAGAAGAATAAAAATTGTAGCCCCACAGGTCAACTGAAAGAGGAGGTGTAATAAAATATGCTCTTATGTGCACATACCCCTGCATGGTGGCCTAGCTGCTGGTGCATGTCTTAGATGTGAGAAGTGGCTCCCAATACATGATTGATGCCCTGTCATCACTCATTCTACAGCATCAAATCAGCCCAGGAGGTTTCATGGCTCTCTGTAACATGCTTTCAAGTGATGCATGAATTATGCAACACAAAGGATAATGTACTTCCTTGTTTTCGTATGCCTGGGATGTAATATTTAATGTTTTCTTGGGTTTTTCCATGGAAATTATATGTTGTTCTAAGTGACTGTGTGTGAAGGACTCCCTTCTCTCCATAAACTGGGTGCAGGGTGTTGGTAATGGATACATTGTTAGCCGGGGTAATTTTAGACGACATAGTCTAATCAATAATAGTTGAAGTACAAGGAGAGAAATCGATGGCTTAATTTGTTTTTAAGTAGAGGGAGGTTTGCTGGGCGACCTGGCTTCATTCCCTGTGCAGCACTGGCTCTGGACTGAGCTTAGCCCAGGATAACCCAGCCCTGTCATAACACACACATTGATCAGGCCTATTTCCTGACAGGAGCCAAATGATGGATGACAAGGCCAAGCAATGATTAACACAAGCTGTCACTGGTCAGACAACTGTGTTTAAAAGTTGATAATTGCTTTCAATTTGTGTGACGTGTTCAAACTTTGCTTGTTTGCTTAATCAGAATGCACAGTCAGAATGGAAAATGATTCATCTATGTGTTTTTGGAGCATTCAGCTTAACTGTAATTACTTATTTATTGATGAATAGTGGCTATAAACACTAATCAGCATCATTATTTGTAAACATCAAGCAGCGTATCTTGCAAATGTGAAGATTTAGATAATTTTCTGCATGAGTTCACTCAATACCGAAAAAAAATCAATGCATAGAATTGACTAGTACTTCATTTTCACACGTTTAATATACATTCTACAGTCTAAAAGTGTTCAGACACACCTTCTAATTGGTAAATTGTGCTACTTTAAGGCATCTATTGCTGACACAAGGATTCAGTTGTGAACACACAGCTTATATGATCTCAAAAGTAAAGCACCACTCAGAGAATGGTACACTGGAGCACATGTGTCAAATAAAAGGGTTTAAAGCCCTCCAGCATTGGGCTGTGGAGAACTGGAACTGGATTCTCTAGAGTGATGGAGCTCCTTCCAATACCTATGGGGTAAGTTGAAGTGGAGTTTGTGATCCAGAACTAATCATCCATCAACATCAGTGTCTGACCTCACCAGTGCTCCGGTGGCTCTTGGGGCCAACATCCAGTGTAATGCCTCCCCAGAAGAGAAGAGGCAATTACTGCAAAACAAAGGGGGAACAAACTCAATAGAAAACCTCTTTGAATTTTTTTTATAAAGAATGTTCAGTGTACAGATGTCTAGAAAAAATATATATACAGTTGATTTCAAAAGTTTGAGCACCTCGGGTTAATTTTTTGTTTGTTTGTGTTGTAAACATTAGGAAAAATCAGTTACAACAACCAAATAACTAACTAACTAACTAACTAACTAACATTTTGCCATAACTTTCAAACAGGCCACATTTTATTTTGACAAAACATTAAAATCAACAAAGAAACTGTAATCATGTATTAAAATGGGTGTTTTCTGTAGAGGACATGTACTTACTTCTCTTAGAAAATCAATAAAATGTGTAATTTCACCAGGGGCATACGTCTGCATACTGCATATTACAACAATGTGATTATTGCCTGAACAAGCGTAAAAATGAGTTAATGTAATCTATTTTATTCTTGCATTTGGCAGAAGCTCTTATCGAGAATGACTTACAATGTAATCATGTTAGAGCCATTTCTAGGGTACAGATCCCATAAATCACAGTAAAATTATCTTTTTCATTTTAAGCAGTGCTACAACATGAAGCAGTGCTACAACCATGCAGACCAACCAAATATCAATGGCTAAGTCAAGTCAAGAAGGTATAATGTCATTTCACACTTAGCATCAAACATTGCTCCAGGAGACTGGTGCAACACAGAAACAGCACAGGACTAAAGGACAGGACGGGACTACACAGAGTGCAAAAAGAAAGTGCAATCTATAAAACAAAAGGCAGAACAATACAGTAAAAAGGCAGAGATAGTACTGGGAATGAATACAGCATTGTGTCATATACCATATTCTAGAAGCAGAGTAACTAAATGTGCAAAAAAGGCAATGATGATGCTGATGTGCTCATGACAATACAACCATGTAACTGAAATATTTATGTGAAAGTGATACTAATTCTAATAATCACAACTTTAAAAAATGTGCCAATAATTACACTAGTGAAAAATTGTCCCAAACACACAGAATGAAAAAGGCACCAAAGTGGCACACTTTTTCACCAATAAAGTGATAATAACAGCTAATAAACAGTGAAGCCTTAACTTTCAGTGAAGGCAAGCAATGCTTACCATGATGGATTGTCAGGCTTGAATGCAGTTCCATGCAAAGGTAAATCTACAGCCATTACTTACCAAATGTTTCCATGATATATTGTTGTATTGATATTTTGAAATGCAGAACTCTATTATGCTGCTTTTACAATTTTTAGAGTTATCTAAAGGAAAAGAAAAAGAAATGAGAACTAGGTAAGCCTTCTGCTAGGATGTCCATAGCATGTACTATTTTTGCATGCGTCAGTCGCACTTCACATTTCATTTATAACACCATAGTCTAACATAAGAGGACCATTCCAACCCGTAGCACTCATTGAAATCAATACATGAGTGAAATGGGCAAAAAGAGCAGAAAGTCTTCATTGCCTCTTTTGCATCTGCATCATGGCCCTGAAGCAAAGATCAGCAACACACAATGTGCTGACCAAGCATCAGTTGGAGTCCAACCTTTTCCTCTAACTGTGAAGGGAAGTCTATAGGGTAATATAATTTAGCTGCATAAGAAACAGAAGCTGCCATTCATGCTGCCACTGTGAGCACCAGGTGTTTAATGATTGAAGCGAATCTTCTTCGCCACAGGACTTCCATCACAGAGCCGAGAGGATGATGGGATTGTGTGCTGAGGTGTCCCATGGGTTGGACTCCTTTCTCCCTCTCCAGCCTGATATCGATCCTTCCATGCCGCTCTCACACACTTTGGGTCTTCCAGTGCCTCAGTTTGGGTAATTATTATTGAATTGTCTTAACTCCAAGCTCTGCACACACTACTTTTCCATCTCCTCTACACTTCTTGCTTCCTGCTGAACACTCGGCCGACGAAGGAGCCACTGGCACAGCTCTAAGATCGAGATTTAGGCCTCTGAGGACCTGATTTACTGAAGGTTTGTGTGTGTAAAAATACTTGACAACACCAATAAAACAACAAGAACCTTAATGAATATGCAGTTTCGGCAGGGTGCAAAAAGCAGGGCAGAGTTAATGCAAGTGATGAATTTAGCATCCACTGTGTGCTTTATGAAGCCTGAAAATAACCCTGAGGATGACGAATACATGTGTAAATTAATACTAGAGGGGCTCACATGCCAATCTGTAGTGTGTTTAAAATGTGTATCGAATGAAATGTGTAGTGATATGTTATAAATCATTCTCCCTCGTCAATGAAACCTGAGTACTTTATTTATAATGCAAGAAAATTCCATACCAGATACTTCTTTCTAAGCTTTTACATGCCAGGAGATTGTCTCTTATGAAGTGAAGCAGAACATAAAGTTGTTGAAGAAGTTTTGGCCCATTTCAGTTTAATATCACTGTTCTCTTAAAATTACTGAGGTTGTGTAAATATTCTTTCTTTTATTGAACTGTCCTGTGGCGGGCGGTGGTGCTGGAGCCTCTCCCAGCGCTCACAGAGAAACGGACAAACACCCTGGGTAGGTTGCCAATGCATTGCAGGGCAGATACACAGTCACACATGCAGTCACCCCTAAGTGCAATTTGGCATCTACAATTTACCTGAGAGACATTTCTATGGACTATGGGAGGAAAATGGAGCCCCTGATTGAAATTCACACATACAAAGGGAGAACATGAAAACTCCACACAAATGTCCTGGCCAGAAACCTGACATTCTCACAGTGAAGCAACAGTGCTACCTGTTGAATATTAATCAATCAACTAATTACATACAAACAACAGTAACAAATAACAGTTTTTTTTGTATAGAAATTATAATTCAAAAAGCAGATTTTATTAATATATCGACAAAAATTAGACTAAATTACATAAAAAGTGTTATATAGCATACACAGCTCAAACATAACAATAACAGCAATGACAGGTAAAGTGATAAGCATTGACTCTGTATTTATTAGTCATAGGCACCCAAGGCTCATTGATGCATGTGGGGGAGAGAAATAAGTCAATGTGGTCTGATCCCAGAGAAGAGCTACTGTGGTTTAAAAAGGGTATGCTGACTCTGATAGGGTTCAGAACACACAGTGCACCACAGCCAGAGCTGTTTCAGCAGCATGAGAGATCTACTCTGTAACTAGTCTGGAATGTGACAGTGCTTGATGTGTGTGGCTGGTGAGGAAAAATGCCACACTTTTAAAACAGGAACATTACAAAAGTGCTCAGTTTCTTCTTCTTCTAAAAGTAATTTCACTAATCAAGCTTCCTTGTGATCTGCTCATAGTGTAATGAATAGTGAATAGTGAATAGAATGCACCTATTATAAGGCCTTATATAATGTATATGTAATGCATATAATATAATGCATCTTAATATTGTAGACCTGTGGTGGGACATTCTTTAATTTTGCTTCCAACACTTTCTCTATATGTAAATGAGGACCAAATGTTTTGAGTCAGCCTATTGATGAGCGTTTACAGAGGCACCACTGGTATTTACATTCGGGCACTTTTTGTTATGTAGGATAGTCTCTTACTCCCATGAGGCCACTAGGCCAGATGATCAATGTGAACTCCTGACAATGTATACCTCTGAAGTATAAAGTCACATAGTACCATGATAACAAACGAGATATACCATGTCTGGTATTAAATGAATGCACATGCTATGGTGAATCTCATGAACTGAGGCCTTTAGAAACTTTAGAACTTTAGAAATAGTTCATTTTTGGAAATGCTACAAATAAAAAATAGCTAGTTTAATTAAATGCATTTAAATTTAATGCCCACCATTCATGTCACCATGTGCAACAAACTGCTCCTCTTTCCATTAGGTCTTTGAAGCTACAAGCCTCAGTAATCACGTGAGAAAGCACTTTCAATTATGGCACGATAAGAAAAATGCCTGGTGCAAAATGGGTGATAAGGGGCTGGTATACCATGAGGGCATGACAACTTTGATGAATCTTCTCAAATATGTAAATAAAACAGTCCTTATTTGACAACTGCAATGGGCACCACCTGCGGACCTTCTTGTCTCTGTCACGCACCTGCTTCCGGTGCAGCTTCTTTTCTAATTAAACACTTTTACAGTGGGTTTAAAACTCGACAGCCCAAAGAGTTGATCTAATTATTATTGTGACAAAACCTTTTAACAACCAAAAAGGGTTTCACCAACGTATCAGAGAATTGTTGCCTTCCCACACCATCAGTACTGTTCAGGAGCTGCTCTATATTACAAAGTTTAGAAAGAGTGACCTGCATGGGAGAAAGCCTCTAAAAAGAACACTGAAGCAGGACTACATTTTGGCAAAGAACATACAGTAAAAGAGCAGGCCTTTTGGATTAATGTGTTCTGGACACAGGGGCTCAATTTAGCAGTCTAAGTGCATGGTCTGATACAGATTTACGGTGTATCAGAATCCACTTGTGCTAGTTTTACAGCAGGAAAAATGGGCTCTGTGGTAAGAGGTTGCACTTAGTCTCTAAATTATTGTGGGTGTGTTTTGGAACCTCCTTTAGCTGTTTCGGTCTCATCGGTAATGATAACATTATTTGTGTTAACTTGGTGTTTTTATATCATTATCAATCTGTTCCCTTGCGTTAGTTTAAAAAGCACATTTTACTTACCCATGGATTGTTTGAAGAGCCAAATTGTTGGTCTGTCTCATTTGCCGCAGCCATCATTGCCAGGTGAAAGTAGAGGTTAAGCTTTTTTGCAAAAACAAAAAATGGCCTCTTCAGCTTAGGGCAACCAAATCACACATTTGTGGATCTACTATGGTAGAAGTGTAGCAAAAATCATTTGCACAGATCTACGTATGCATTAACAGATGTGTCTCTACAGAGGCAAATCTCTACACTTGTAAATCTCATTCTACATTTACAAATTATTTTACACTTACGGATCTGATCACACATACACACACATGGATTTTAAACACACGTTTGCAGATCCCTGTATGCGCTTATGGGTTCTTTTGCACATTTATAAATTGCATTATACACATGGATTGAGATATGAATGCACAACTTTCTGCACACATTTGCAAATAGCTTTGCGACAATAATACCCCCATACCCCTTCATCTGTAGACACTGTATCAAAGAGTTGAAATGTATGCTTGTTTATAATTTATATGATTTGAAATGTTCTAAAAGTGCCTTTTAAATTTCAGATGTTAGCTCTTTTTTGAAAAAAATAACTGCTTTCCTTTAGCTATGCAGTAGCAGGCTTAAGGGATTTCCAAATCTCTAAACTGCAGCAATATATTTTTACAGTGATGAAATGCAAGTTTTTTTCATTGAAGCTCCACACTGTACAACTGTAAACAACAAAATACAATTCAAGTGAGGTTCTTCTGAAGAGACCATGCACCTCCTTAGAGCAATGAAAGCACTTGGTTTGGGCAGGCTCTCAAGTAAAAATCTTGAAGAGTCCCGTGGGTATTGTGCCTGTGTTGGCACCATGGTGGCAGGCATTACGGGTATCTTACAGATCCTGCCAAGTGGATTCTCAGGGGGACAGGGTGGTTCACCTACTGCTGTTTCCAGGCATGTGCTCTGTGGAGGGTGACTTCATTTGGCCATAATCACCATCCCCCTGAGGTACCATGGAGCACAGAAAAGCAACTCATTTTTTGCCTCTCCTTATTTGCCGCCATGCTCTCCTTAACAACGGAGTCAGAATGAGAGTCAAGGGTCATTAAGATGATTAGATTCATAAAGTACAGTAGCTTTAATTCACTCCTGTTGCTTTTGTTGGTTTTCATGCAATCTGTTCACTTCCTGGCTTTCTGACAGGCACTATTAAACCATGGGAAGGAACAACTTAATTCATGGGGCATCTCTGCCAAGCACTCTAATTCTGTATAGATAGAATGCTCTCGAATTTTGTGATGCGGGTGGTCCTCGGGTAATTCTTGCGCAGAAAGCCAGATGGGTTTCATGGGCCGGGTAAGCAGGTGCTTCAATTCGAGCGCCCTTTGATGAGCGATGGGTAGAGGGCTAGCTGGACAGCTTCAGCCGCCATAGGCAGACAGATGGGGGCCTGCTGGGCCTCATGAAAGATAAATCTCGGAATGAATCTTCTCCATTGCTACTTTCATTACCGTCTCCTTTTCTAACCACGTGAGATAACAAGCTATGGCCTGCGTCGTTGCTGTTGATCTCATTAAAGTAATTTAGCCTGGAAAAGCCTTTGAACTGCATTGCTTAGTTTTCGCTCTCATTAACTGCAATGTAAAAGGAAGAGGCAATGGTTTGTTTCATGAAGTTTCTCATGCCCTCCATGATGTCTTCATTGGGGGTGGAGTAATACAGAAGCATGTAGAGTTGTATCATACGTTATGTGCTAAAAATTGTATGTGCACGATTATAATTACTATGCTCTTAAACGTAGAAGCTACGCAATCACTGTACATGGTGTTTTTAATAATCACTGCCATTTTCAGATATTTAAATTAGAAACAGATGTATGATGGGGAAAAAAAATCTGAAAATCTGAAAATTTTTATGTCTGCCTCAGGTGATGCCACCTTTTCGCCTTGATCCGTCGACAAGGCTTTGTCACGGGTACTCGCTTTGCACCGTGAATCACTGCAGGGCCTTAGAGATAAATCTAGAGGAAACGCTAAAAGGATGGCAATATTAAAATGCTGTCATGTCCTTGTGCTTAATGGACTCATAAATACACAAGTACGTCACAGGCCTCTATTCCCTTGCGGGTGCCTTAGGGCTGCTTTGTGAGCCTCTATTGTGTAAGTACTGAGGCAGCCCCTAAACAGGACAGGGTGCATCTCATATACCAGGCAATAGCAGACCTGACAATTTTGTTTTCATGAATAGGACTCTGGTAATCGTTAATGATAGACAGGGAGCAAGCTCATATAAAGTATTTAAGTAGTAGTTAGACAGTGATGAAGGGCTAGTGAATCGACGCCTACACAAGGCAGTCTGCAAACTGTCAATGGCCTAGCACAGTTTACTTCAGCTTTGTAATTAAAGCGTGTTCATTGCCTGACCCTCAGAGACATTTAGCAGTGGCTGTGAGCTGTGGCAGCTGTTACAAGAGCCTACAGTAATTTCCACTTCAAACTTTTGACACTGATATTAACAGCATAGAACAGACGTTCTATTTCTGTATTTATGACCGCTGCTGCAGCACAGTGCGGTCATATAGTGTTAATCACATTTTTTTCTCTTAATTTTTTTTAAACTGCTTTTTGGTTGACAGTATCATGTACTTAGACTTTGTTAGTTTATGTGAAACCTGCCGTGATTGTAGCCTTACATGGCTGATACACAACACAATGTTACACAATTATTGCTCCTGGCATCTAACTGTTATATTTCAACTGCTTATGTCTAAGGCCTTTATAAAAACAGCTCTATTCATCACAAATTTCGAATTTATGACCACAGCCCACAAAAGGTTCATTTTCATAGCGGCAAAACAGGCAAATTATCATCTTTTCTGGACAGTCTCAGAAAGTTCTAGAAAATTTGGGACATTTCTAGAATCTGTCCTCTAGAAAGACATTTTTCACAGTTTCAGAATATTCTGGATATATACTTAATATTTAAAGTGAATTCAAGAATGTTCTTAAAAACAGGTACATTTCAAAATGTCATTGTCCGGACCACTGAAAGCCAAGATTTTGTGGAACAAAAGCCATTTTTTATTTATTTTATGCATAAGGGTTTGGGAAAATACACTTTGTACCCATGAGCAAAAGTAAAATAGGATTCTGTTATGTAATGTGTTAAGAGGTTTTCATTGTTAGGTGGGATAGGCAAAAAGTGCTTTTTTGGCTATTGATTTTCAACCATTTTGCCAAAAATATTGAAAGTCATATGGGCAGTAGGCCTCTAGGAGGCACATTATCCTGGTTGTTTCATTAGAATGAAACAAGCATGGTACACACATGGTCTGGAAGACATACCAGAATAAATAATTTTTTTGTTTCTAATAAAATGTTCTCAGGTTGAGTGGCCAGGTGTGTCACTTTTCTTTTCCCAGTCTTAATAAGACAGATGGAGGCTTGGTAGTAAAGACACATATGGCTTAGATTCCACCACTTTAACACGTTCAACTTTGATCTCTTCTCTCTGTCTCTTCTCGATTCCCTCTCACTCTCCCTCTGCTGATTCAGTGCGAGAGCGATCCGTCGGCTGCGACAACAGCTGCCAGCCTGCCCTCCATCAAGAGTGTCATGTGGCTCCCTGACAACTGTGACCGAGCGGGCATCACCACGGCAACAGACATCAGACGAAAGCCCACACCTACTGTAAAGCGCAGAGGGATAGTTGACATGCCAGGCAGCTTCTAATGTCAGCTGAAATTGCTACAGGTAAAGATGTGTGTGAGGTGTACCAATCACATTCCCTGTGCTCTCGAGTCTGAAATTAGCATGGTAAAAACTCACGCGAACAATGACAGTAGGCATCACGTCTTTTCAACTACAGGGTGGCAGCTTTGGTAGGGCCATGATTCACTTATGCACAAGGTAGGAAACACTCAGAGACAGAAAGGCACTTGCATTGTAGGTGAAGCATGTTTACTGGGGATGATACGCGCAATGGAGCATGTTAATGGCAGGTGACACCCTAAATAAAGCTAGTAAATAGAGGTCTGAGACAGAATGACAACCATAGGGCTCCTAATCTGACAATTAATTCTCTTTTATTGGGGGGTGGGTGGGTGGGGTATTATGATCTTGTTTTTGAAATAGAAAAAAATACACATTGTTACAATGTTTTTTTTTAAATGAAAAGAAACTAATCAAACCCAAACCTGTTGATACACCATGTAACAAAAAAAAAAATAATTAATTATGTAACTTAATATGTAAATATATTTAATTAGGTAAAATATAAGGTCTCAGGTTCTATGTGTTGTGGCGCACCAATTGATGACTCATACGCAGTCATGTAAAGCTACACAGTCACAATAACAGTTATGAAATCTCTACAGAAAAACATTAGACACTCTGGAGCAGCCATGAACACAAGGTCACCATGTCCAATGCCAGGCATGGCTAGAAGTGTATACAGAGCCCTGCCTTCTCTGGTTCATCACAAAATAATAGGAATTACCTGGAGCGTCAATTTCTGATCCAGAACCAATCATCTGACACTGGTGTACTATAAAACAAAAATGGGGTTTTTACTTTTAAAAGGTAGCAAAAATAGTTAGTAAAAGTTAATTAAAGCTATTTAAACCTATAATAGTGCAGTTAACCCAACAAAACATTAATAAGTTAACTCATAAGGTAAAACATTGTTATCTTATTTGAAGATAAATTTACTCTCATTTACATTAATTTAAAATGTAAAATGTAAATGCAGCTCAGTAAATAAGCTTTTCAAAATTTAAGATTTGTTAAATTTAAAATGAAAATCTATTTAAATCCTTTTTTTTACAACGTAAAACAGCACTAATGCTCCTGTGGCTGTGTGCAATAAAATGCTCAAACCACTGTTCCAAAAGAGCAAAGGCTGTTGCTGCTGCAAAGGGAAGACTAATCCCTTATTAATTCCATTCATGTTAGATGAAATGACGCATGGGCAGTTGTCTGGTTCCTAAATGGCTAGATTGGGCATACAGCTCACTTAGGAACTGGTATAGATGCTTAACATTATGGGATATCCGATCTTCGCCTCAAAGTGCTGATGCGGCTGCACATTATCATTTCAAATAAGCTGAAGTGCATCTGACTCTACTTATTTAATCAGCTGCCCTCAGCCATCCAACAGTCATGTGCTTCTGTTTTGCTGGATTAAAACTCGCCAACCTTGCCACCATTATGGCATTTTGTTTTAGGGTTAGGGTCTTGGAAAAAAGGAAGCGAATAAACATATGTAGATGCATGCAGATTTAATATTGATACTTACAGGATCTAATTAGCAGAACAGTGAACACAACAGAACAGTGGAAAATAACAGTATAGATATATGAGCAGGACATGGTGACACGTAAGGATCTAAATACTGAGACAAATTGAGACAAACCACAATAAACAAACTAGGCAGACATGGCATGGGGAATTGTGACATTTGTGTATATGATTTAATACCCCTGCTTAATATAAAGTGAAGGTTGAATAATTTTTAAAGAAGGTCCCACAGCTCATTTACAAAAATGCCTCTTTAAACATCTGTCCATTGAATGGTTCATTTTGGACCCAAAAATGGTTCTTCTATGGAATGACTTTGCAGCATGTTTACTGTTATGAGTGCAGGTGCCTGCATACTAGTGTACCTGCCTGCCAGCCATATTTAAGCTTCATGGCCACAGGGCATCATGATGAGGGTGCAAGTGTGAAATATTACAGGTTAAGAGATGTAACGACCTCCAGCCAGGTATGTTATGTGTGCATCTGTGCGTGTGTGTGTGTGTGTGCTCCTTTTCTCCTTTTGCCCTGACTGCTTAATCCACAGTCCAAACATCCTCAGCCATTGCAAAACATGCAGCAGCTCGGTGAGAGGGAGAAAAAAGGCAGAGCAACAAACATAAAAATAACCCTGGCTGTCTGCCTCCCCTGATATCCGTGTGTGCAGCCTGCGCCCGAGGGCACAGTAGCACTCAGCCTCCTGTGGCCTTGAAGCTTTTGCTCACTACCCTGTCTCTCCATCTACTTCCGTTTTGCTTTACTTCTCCACTGCCTTTGTGCACACACCAAACGCTGAAAAGTTTCCACTGATCAGCTTTTCCAAATTATCTTCCAAATTACCGCTTGATTAGGCTTGGACCAATTTGGACCTAGCAGTAGGAGGGCCCACTTTGGAGATGGCTAACTTTGGAGGTGAGCCCTAACCTTGAAAGCGTGGTCAAGGTTAGAACTTCTCCCGGAACTGGCCGACCTTCAGCTTTCGGTGGCGGAGTGTTCGAACAGTCTCATTTGATGTGATTGGCTCTGTCTGACCGCTGGCCTTCTGCTCAGGGATCATAAGTGCTTTGATTAATGCCTCACCTGGGATATCAGAGTGGATGGGGTGCTGGCAATCTCCCCCCACTGAATGCTCAAACAGTCCTCAGGTAAATGATTAAGTGCTGAGTTCAAAGGCCTGACCCGAGCCACGTCCCCACGGAAACCTTTACTGTCATGAATATTCCATGCATATTCATCTACTTCGTCAGTTCCCGCTTTCTTCTCCTTTGATGGCAATCAAAGTCAGCGGGCCAGCCTGCTGTTCCATCGAACATTAAGGAACCGCACCATATGCCACAAAAGGTCATGTCTCGGCTGGACTGTCTTAAAGTTGCTTAAATGGGGATGTTACAAGTTCACCACTGATTTGGAATAGCAGTAGACCGTATATTTTGAAGAATGTGAATTTGGAACATCAAAGCTAAAGAGTCGACCTGTGTATGTGGTTTACAGTTGCTTCTTTGTTTGATCATTACAAAAGTCCATGTTGGACGACCTTCAGCTACACTGTATCTGCATCTGCATATGCCTAAACTTTGAGTACATTACCAAGTTTTTTGGCTGGAACTTTGTAAATTCATCAGATATAGACAAGAATTTGGGCAAGAATTCAATATGTATCTCAGAGCACAGAACCAATGATGGCAAAGTGGTAAAGTGTTGCTCAGACATTTTTTTTATATGGTAGAGTCTATATTCACATTCATTTTATTCTCATGTGTAATAAAAGTCCCATATCATGAAAAAGTGCAGTTTAAAAAATAAATCTGTATAATATAGTATGTAAACACACTTGCATACATGTGTCTATACATCCTATAGTAGTTAAGTCCCAGTCCATTAATGCTGACATTATGAAGCATGTTTGGTTAGGCACAAGACAAGGCAGCCAATCATAACAGAGCATATATTAGTCTTAAAGGCTGCATAACAAAAAAACAAAAAAACAAACAAACAAACAAAAAAACCAGCACATTACATATGACTATGTATACGATGAGTTAATGTCTTAAAACATATGAACTGGGGATTGAATTGACTGAATTGAATTGAACACTGGAGATTCTATTTAAACATTAGCAATAATTAAATGAAGAAATACTGTTCAAACAGTGTTCAATTGGCCGTTACTGGAGATACAACAAACAAATGCAGAGGGCATTTAAAGCTGCAGAAGTTGGTGAAAGTACATTGACAAACAATACTTCTACTCTTTAAACCTATAAAATTTTATATAAACATCTTTAGACATTTTAATGTAAATGTAAAATAAATTATCTACTATTTTGGGCATAAATTTAATTTCTTGTGGAACCCAAGAGTTAAATCACCAGAACAATGCATTCACAAATTAATTATATATAATTTGAAGAAAGAAATTTAGTTTTTCAGGTTTAAGAAAAAATATGCAAAAAATTGAGAAAATGTCCACAGACCTAAGATGGTTTCCTTCAATATAAGAATAGTGACATAAATGATAAGAAAGTAAATGTGATTATAAGACAGAAACATGAGGACAATGTGAGGAATCGGAAAAAAGAGAGGCAGCTAGTTAATTATGTGGGAGATGAATGACCTCACATTAGATTGTGTTCAACTGTGTAATTATATCTTATTAATACATGCAACAAAAATACAAATACCAGTGTAGTCAGAATTTACAGTAGTACAACTTACATCATTACACATGAGCTACTGTTTTTTACTTGGGTAATTACACAAGTGTTTCCTTTGTAATTACATGAAGTGAAAGTGACTATTTGTTATTGTGAACACACAAGCACCACAAAGATATGTAAACTCTGCATTTAACCCATCACATGTGTACACGTGGAGCAGCTGGCAGCTATCAACAGCGCCCAGGAGGCAGTGTAGTGGAACGGTACCTTGCTCAACCGTCCCTCAGTAGTGCCTGGGTCGGGACCTTTAGGCCCTAACCACTAGGCCACCACTGCCCACTGTGATATTTATCACAGTAGAACAGTGCCTTCTGAGGGCATGAAGGTTATGCATATTCATCAGTGGTTTCCAGGTGTTGTCCTAACCATTAGGCCACAACATGTAATTACAAGAGTAAAAACTGAATTTGCTTAATATGTATATTTACATCAGCCTATGTAATCCTCTAACAGTGACTACATCACCAGTAGTTACATTGTTCTTTTAGTCATTATTATAGTTTAATTACAGTTACTGGAGACATTTAATATAAAGAGCAAAATATACTTCATTTGGTTTCATTGCAGAGTTTTGTTTCTTGCATTTCTTAGCAGAATTCTGCCAAAGAACAAACAAGAAAGTGCTTGTGATACTGAAGTTCCCAGATTCCCAGATCAGAATAAGGATCTGGTTCTGTTTATTCCAAAAAAGTCTGACATATCCCCCCTCTCCTCCCCTAGTAGGGCTCACTACCAAGGGTTTCAACCCCCATCCCCCATGAGTATGTTTATAGCTCCAATGCTGTCTTGACCAGATTAGAATATGCCTGATTTTAAGAAAATCAGTGGAGATGACAGATCACAGAGTGATACAACAGAGGACGATTTAATTAGCTATCAAAAGCTTGATGATTTGAAGTGTCCTTGACAAGTCGCTTTATCGTACCACCCCGTCCTGTTCAAGATGCACTTAAAAGAGAACTGATGAGGTTGTTTCATCTAAAAACTGAAGCTAGCTTGACATTAACAACAGGAACTGTGCTGTTTTAAGTAACTGGTTTACATAAAATGGACAAATAAAAATAGAAACCCCATTTCTGAAATGGTTGAAACAAGAATGTGTGAACCTATTGCTAATGATCTTTGTGCAGCTGATATTGGACTACTATCAATACTATTCTTCTCAATATTAGCATTTGATACAATATCACATTACTTACTCCTGAAACGTCTGGCTAATATCAGAGACTGTGCCATTGAACATCTGTGGCTTGCTAGAACTTTCTGTCACACTGCCCCTAAACTGTGTCAGTTTTTTTCCTCCTCACATCTGTCAAATAGACTCAATAACACTTTTCAGATCTGCTCTTAAAACTCATTTCTTTAGACTGGCAGAACGGTACCTTGTTCAAGGATACCTCAGTGGAGTGGAGCTTGCTAACAACTAGGCCACCAATGCCCATTGTGATATTTATCACAGTAGCATGACGGTTTCTCATGAAGTGCCTTCTGAGGGCTTGAAGGTCACGCATAACTCATCAGTGGTTTTCGGGGGTTGTCCCACACAGATTGAGATTTCTCCAGATGCTCGAAATCTTTTCACAATATTATCAACTACAGATGATGAAATAATTGTGTTGAGAAACTTGTGTTGAGAAGTGTTTATTTTGAACTGACAATTTATTGGTAAGTCACTAGACATCTTTGCTTGCAGAGCCTGAGCCTTTTGTAAATGCTCCTTTTATACCCAGTTATGATTCCTTCTGCTGGTTCCAAAGAGTGTTGTAAAAAATAAAGTTTGTTTATATTTACAAAATACATTTAAGGTGACTTTGTAAACATTTGAAATATATATTTTTTTATTTTTACAGTTAAAGAGCATTAACAAATCACACATTCATATTTTTATGGCATTTTATTAAAAAAATTTCTGGAAATGGGGTTTTTACATTTTAGTGAATAACATTAATTCCAATGAAATGAATTAACTTAATGCAACAATTAATTTTTTTGGAGAGTGTGCTGCAATAACAAATCATTATAAATTATTTTGTCACTGTTCTTGTTTTATTACATGACTGTATTTTCAGGTGAAAGATATTACATGAGCAATTAAAACCCCCCACATAAAACATAAACCCCTATAACAGCACATCTGTGCAGGATCACAAGAAAGTGCCACATTAATGTAAATGTGAAGTGTAGGCTGAAAGGCTAAAGCTGGTGGGACACTGACCCCTACCTCCCACTGTCCCACAGCAACAAAGTCAGAAAGGTCAGTCTGATCCTTATTCCCTGAAGTGCCATTGGTTGCTAGGCAACAGTCGGTCTGGTCTCAAGGTGTAAAAAGCAGTTTGCACATTAACAACACTCGAGCCTCAAGGTCACCACCTCTGTGTCTGACCAGGGCTGAACGTGAGCCTCTTTCAGAACCACCTGTGTCCCCACACTGAACAAGCACATACACACACACACACACACACACACACACACACACACACACACACCAGCTGGTTAAGTAACCATTATCAGCATGCCCACTAGACTAAAATCATAAAAGAACAGTGGGCACGCTTTTATGGGTTAGGGTTTGGATTGTGAAGATTTATTAGCTGAATGATGATTGCCCAGAGTTAACATATATTTCAGATGCTACTTAAGCTTAAATGGACATTTATCTGCCATGTTACCATCCATGCATATCAAATCACAGTATGTGTGTATGTTACAAGTGCCCAACCTCTCAAAATAGTTCTCCAAATGAGACTCCAGCAGTGTGCAGGAACCCATCAAACAAACAAGACTCCATCTGGGCTCTTATAGTCACACTCTTAATTAACAAGGTGTATCCATTGAGAACAACTTGTGATTAATGAGAGGCTGGTGGATAAGTGAGGGTCCGAGGCCCCACAGCAAGTAACATGTTGTAGCACCCCTGGAGCTAGAGCGGAACCTGCAGCCTTCTGGTCACCAAATTTCTTTCCCCCCCGCTGTAACTGGGCCTGGAGCCAGGGACGCCCCGATCATTAACCTGTAGCTCTAACATCAGCCATCTGCTGCCCCAAGTACTGAGATGACCTACACAGTGGTAGACCTTTTCAGATGGATAACTGCAGCTCACCAGGCATTTTGTAGTTTTTTTCTACCATTTGACTGAAAGCTGATAGTTGTGAGAAAATCAGAATCCAGACTTGTGGTTTTCTAACTGTAAGATTAAAAAAAAAAACATTTTGGTAACACTTTATTTCTTTTTTTTTTTTGTTTATGTGTCACACTGTAAATACTGAGAAGTGAATTTGTCCTCTGCATTTAATTAATCTCTGTCATCGTTGTACATACACCAGAAGCAGATTGGCAGAAGCAGTGGGCTACACACCTACGGTGCTTCGGGGCAGATAGCACAGTGGTTCTTCTACAATGATGACTAATGAAACTGCATGATACTTTATTGCCACCTGACCCAACGGATTGACTGAATTTTATTCACACCACTAGGTGCTCCAGAGTGACTGCTGGAAGAAGGGGTTAAATAGAAGGTTGTTGAATTCTTGACAGTGACCATAGGATGGCATTGGTCCCACTACACTGCTCCCTAGCACTTCTCATAGCTGCCCACTGCTCCACATGTGCACGTGTGATAGGTTAAATGCAGAGGTCACATTTTGCTGTGGTGTTTGAGTGTGTTCACATTGACAAATAGACACTTTCACGTCACTTGACTTCACTTATACCCATTGCTGAAGAGCCACAAAGCCACTGTTTCAGAACAGTTTTATTTCAGTTTTATATCCTAAATGTATCAGAAAGTCATGTAAAATGACTGAAATGTTGATTAGACTAACAGTCACCCAGCAGCTTTATACATTGTTATTTAAATATGTAATTTATTTGCTGGTATTGATTTGAGACATTAAGTATGCCCGATAGTTGCACAAATGACACGATTTCTCATACAGCATTGCAGGAATTTCTGCCACGTTTTGTATGATTTAGCTACTAATTGAATGTCAAATGTAAAAAAGTGTACATATAAAATCTTGAAGTATAAAGATGACATATCAAATGTAATCCTGAATCACAATTTACTCTAATCATTATATCAAGAGTTGGAACATGTAAGAATGTTCCTACAACACCCTCAGGAAAGGTGTTGGCATTTTTGAAAATTTTGTCCATTCATTTGACTTTTTCTCCAACTGGGGTCCACAATTTATGTCAGAGCTCTGGCGGACAGTCACAGAGAGGCTCGAAGTTAAGCTACACCACACCTCTTGTACCATCCTCAGGACCAGAGGTTGTGCAAGCAGTTTCATTGCTCTATAAAAGTCACTCTTTGGGCATGCCTCAGAGATGGCAGCTGAGTTGACATGCAAGAGCCTCAGGACTGCCTCTAAGAAAGCCCTTGACTCTCCATCTGCTGAACTATACAGCAAGCCACTAAAAGTACCAGGGGATTTTATCCCTAACACCACAGCCAGCCAGTAATGCACCATGCTCCTGGATGAGGCCAGAGAACGTGCCCCAATTCCCAACCATATTAGGATACCCATACATGTTATCAGTTTACCTAACTATTGTAAAATGTTTCAAAATAATGAAGTTTTATTTTTCTACTGATTTTTCATTTTAAAAAATGGTTTATATAAAGCCAGAGCTTTTCCACTCACATTATTGAAGAATATTCTCCTTTATTCACTCTGTACTTCACTTCTTTTTCTTAACACACTAAAACAGTTGTCAACATTAAAATGTTAAGTGTTTGTTGGGTTGGTGCTTTGGCCTTTGGAAGGGGGAAAAACGTCAAGAATGTCTTTCCAGATTGTTCTACGGGAGAGGTTAAAAGCCGTGGTTTTCAATTAAAGCCACCCCAGCCGATAAGACCCTGCACAAGTTGTTCAGCACACAGAGGGCAGCCGAATCCCCGCCACCTGCGCCGACACCCCCTCAACTCATAACAGCCCACTGCCTCCTCTGGACCTGTGCCGGCAGAGGCCCACTAACCTTTCCAGCACACTTCCTCCTTGCCTCTTAATCAAATTGCAGCTTCACTGTTTGTCAGGAAACGGAGCTGGAGCCGGGCAAGGGTTTCTTTGAACGTCGTGCAGTGCTGACGCCACCGAGCCTCAGTTACCGTGGCAGCAGCCTCGGTAGGAGTGGGAGAGCATTCATTAAGAGTGTTTAATGAGAAGAGACGTGAGTCAGGGCTGCGTGTTGGAGTCGTCGAGAGGGTGATGCTTTTATTAGGAGGATGCCTGATCCCCTGGCTCATAACAAACACTTCACTAATTGAGAAGAGAGGAGGAAGCAGAGAAGAAAGCCTGCTATGAATCACAGGGCACATGTGAAGACACATGGCTGCAACACTACCAAATGAAGATAAAAAACAAAAGAGAAAGAGAGAGCAACACTATTTAATCAGTGTGTGTATATGCATTTATTTACCTCCATGCGTGAACTCAGCTGCAGTATAAGGGCTTAGCTAGCTGAAAGATATGATGCCATTATGGAGCTGCCACTTACTTCTGGAATCAACTTGGATAGACTTCAGATAACACTTTTCAGTGGCAACCTTTGAGCAATGCAGAGAGGAGCCATAAGGGGAGGAAAATGGACAGGGAGTCTTCAAGACAGTCATTTTGCACAGAAAATGTCAAGAAAAAAAAGATACTTGACTTTACTCAGCAAGTAAGAAGAAAGTACCTCAGTGACAGTGACTCTCTTTATGATTGCACATTGTGTTTAATATATATATATATATTGTCACTGCTATACTGTGATGGATTGGAAAAAAGCGCAAATCTGGGTTGGTTTAAAAGAAATGAAGGATTTAATACAAAAACTAGGGAAACACAAAACAAGAAACAAGACTAGAACAGAAAAACAGAAATCCAAAATACTAATAACAGGCAGGTTCGACGACATGAAATGACGTTCACGAAACGCGACAAGGACATGAACCACAAGGGTATATATACTAAACGTAAATTGACAACACCTGGGAAGAAGGAGACCTGGGAAACACGAGACAGCTGACGGGGGTGTGGCTAAGATGAACACGGGGACAACCTAAACACAGACACATGGACCACAGGGGGGCGTGCACATATACATACACACACATATATATA
>JBBPDA010000030.1:10923461-10943453 GCA_037974385.1 Arnoldichthys spilopterus
TACCTTGCTCAAGGGTACCTCAGTAGTGCCCGGGCTGGGACTCGAACCTGCAACCTTCCGGTCCCAAAGGCAGTGTCAAAACCACTAGGCCACCACTGCCCAACACAGGAACCGGCGCTCAGGCGTCCGGTAGGAGAAAGCTACGAGGGGCGCTCGGTAGCAACTGCCCTCGCTGGAGCTAGGCTCAGCTCATTTCGTGCAAGGTTCGATACCGTATCCTATAATGCTAACACTTGGCTAAGCGCTTTCTAAGCAGCACCAACCTGGTGATGCGCGTTCAACACTGACCCTACAATCGTCGCCTTTCGACGGCACACAACGAGTATTCTCCGTGCTCTCCTCGTGTCCCGGCCCTGCCTATATCGGCAGGTGATGACGGAACTAACTAGCCGCACCTGGATTAGGTTGGGCCAGTTAGTACTCGGGGGATAGAGACCGGCGTCGGCCGCTGGGTGGCGGTAGCCCCCCCTCTACTGCAGGGGGTCTTACCTGTTCCCTTACAGGAAGTATGCATACTATAATACACAGTACACAAACCACCTCTTTTAATAGGCATACACATCATAATTTACTGTATTCACACTACTTTGATACTGTGTGTACATTTAAGAATGTAGCATGCATATTAAATTTAATTAAATTAAAAAAAACTATTTTTCAAGAATAAACACTATATTGTAAGAATGCATACTATCCTTCTTCATACTTAAAATCTGATAACATTTAAATTTAAAATACTTAAAAAGTAGTATGCATATCTGAATAAGTAGTATGTATATTTAGTTAATAAAATAGTATGTATGCTCTTTATTTAAGTATGCACATGGTATACATGCAACTTTCTAAGAACTAAAAGAAAACCTGTGCATACTGCCGAAGCTCGGGCTCAGCTGTGGGCAATTATCAAAGGGTTTAAAGGGCTTTCGTGGGCATCCCTCCTTGTCGGTCTTTGTTTGTGCTTGTGTACACTGTTTTGGTCTCTCGTTGAATGTATGTATCTTCACATTTTTTTGTTTAAATAAAACCCCCTTTATTTACGTCCGTCCTGCCTGCAATTGCTGCCAGAACAATCATTACACATACTAATTATTTAGGTAGGCATGCTCATTTTAAATCAAGTTTACCACCTTTCAGGTGTGCACACCATGCATTATACTTTTAAAAGGAAAATAGGTGAACATGCCCCAATAGTTACTGTTATGAAGGAAATAATTTGCTTCAGAGTAATTAAAACTATGTGCTAATCAACATTTTACACAGCTACTCTATTTTTCACCACTGCAGAGTTAGTTTTGTATGCTGATGCAATTATATAGTTCGTGCTGTGTGATCCATCGCCCTAAAATGAGCACATTTAATGCAAATATACACTAAGCAGCCATAACTTTAACACCATTAACAGGTAAAGTGAATAACACTGACTGTCTAGCTATTTTATTATTCATTTCAGTACAATGGCTCCTGTCAGGGTAGGCAGTAATACTTTATATCAGTAGTCTACTTTGGGTTCTTAGTAAATGCTTGAAACTTTTGGGTACTTGCATATATTGTGGGGGATGTGGAAATGATTCATGAACTGGTAGTTTTCTACACTTAATTGGAACTTTGTAACTCTGAATGCTTTGTTAGGTCTTTATTTAATCAGTGAATTAAATGTTCAACTGCCTTATTTACTTTCCTAATGTAAAAAAAAAAAACAATAAAATGTGAAATCTAATTGAATAATAAGACCGTCTACTTCTGGATCTAATCCAATTTTCTACATCTCTGTGTCTGTTAATGACTGTCTGCTCTCATTGTGGTTTTCTGTATGTGATTCTGGGACTGAGGCTTTGATCTTCTGTTGTTTTTGGAAGTGCATCACTCTCAGTAGCTTCTGGCCAAACCAGCTGTTCATATCATGGGTCCTTCAGTGTCTGTTTCGGACTACAGAACCTTCATGCACAGTTACAGCAGCAAACCATGCTGAGAATGTTCTGTTATGTTCTGTAGCCATGGCATGCTCCTGTCCTACCATCACTGAACAGACAGGCATCCAAAATTGCTTGCTGTTGCTCATGGAAGATCATCTATTAGATTGTAGAGAAATCAGTTAAAATCATGCATGCATCCAAAATGAAATAATAGTACACCCCAAAGACTTTCAATGTCATTAAGGTTAGGACTCTGTGGTGGCCAAATTTATGTGAGAAAATGAGTCTTCATGCTCACTTAACCACTCTTTCACAGTTTGAGCCACATGAATGTTGGCATTTTCAAGAGTATGGCCATGTCATCAGGGGGGGAAAATCCTTAGATGGGATAACTTGTTCATTCTGTATATTCAGGGCCTTCATTTTATGGTCACACAATGTTGCAGGCCTAGACCTGGCCAGCTAAAGCAACTTTAGGTCATAACACTAGCTAGCTATCAATTTAAGTGTAGTACTTAAAAACACAAAAATCTTAGCAGTACTACTACGTGTCTCACAGATTCAAAGACCAACTACTGCCAAAAAACAAAAGCTTCAAACACTGAACCGCCTGCTACTGAAAGGTTTCTTAGACCAGTCACCATGCAGTATAATACATCCACCCAATCCTGATCAGGCAGTTGAATTTTCAAAAGGAATTCAAAATTTATTTTTTTTAATTTTCTAACTCAATTTAAATTATTGTGTAAGATTTTTGTTTGAATTTGGTTAATTATCATTATTTTGAATTATTATATTTTTAATATTTGAGTTGACAATCAAGTTGACAGAGAATTATGCTAGAACGTTTATTGAAACAAAACAAGAAGTGCAAACACTAGTCAAAACACAAGAACAAAACAGTAGATTTGAACATTGAACAGACTGAACACAGGGTATACATGCTAAACATGATTGGTTACAGCTGTGATACATAGCAAGACAAAAGAGAATGAAAACAAAACCACTTGGATACAGAAAATAAACAAGAGCTGCTAATCGTGGCTATCATTACACCTGATTGTTGTTGATAAACCCTTGGAACATTAACATCAGCCAGTTTTACCCAATTACTTAGGCACAGTACAAACAGCAATAACAGCCCAGACTGGGCTACAGTGGAATACAGTATGTGATTTAGGAGGCAGCGTGACAATGTGTTTTTATAACAAATAAAGGAAACTATTCAGAAAAATGAAAAACTGTTCATTTATAATGATGCAGTTGATGTCAGATGGAGACAGCGTCATCCTATTTTGACAGATGACATTCATTTAGGCACGCCGCAGGCATTTGACTTAACTACAGTATGTGCCACACACTTTAACTTATTCTGTGGGATGGACAGAGCCACAGCAATGCATCTTGTAGGATCTCATAGCTGAGACGTTGGCAATTTCATTATCCCTCCAGGACAGCAAATTGATATTTAATGATGAAAAATACACAATGAAAAAGCAGTCATGGTCAACTGTGTGAGGTGCGAGGTCTCGATCAGGATTAATGTATCACTTGAAGCATGCTGCAGTACATTACACTCACTGACCACATTATTAGTGGCATCTACCTTGTAGATCTACTTTGCTAATGTACAGTTAGAAACTATAGCCAGTCTATTGCTGTGTAAAATCGGTTAGCTGATCAGGTAAGTTTGTGACCACAGAACTACTTTTAACTTGGCATTTCTGGGTGGCTGACCACTCTCAGGTTAGCACCGACACTAACGTGTAAAAATTCAATGTTGCTGTGCCTGATACACGTATACCAGTACCACTACTAACGCCACTGTTCTAAAAGTGTAACATTAATGGTTTACCATCTAAATAACATCTGCAAAAATAACAGCTGAAACACAGAATAGTACTGATGATTTGTGTGCATGTGTGCTTCAGAATTTCTGAGCTATTAGACCACAGACACCATTGTATCCAAATGTCTGGAAGCACCTGGTCAAAAAAAATGTCATTGACTTTATGAAAATAAACATACAGAAGTGCCATTTTTTGTTTATTTGCAGAATTTAATATTTTGGAGGAAAGAATAAATATAAAATGTGGCCTGTGAAAAAGGCATGGTACATTTTATAATATATTTATTAACATGTTAAACACAGCAACCTGTGCACTAAAATGTGCAAAAAAATTCCATAATTAGGTTAGTTCCTGTAAAGGATATATTATTAATTTTACATGTAGAACATCAAAACAAAACATTCTTTTTACACATTCTGAGTTTTGAGTATGACTGTAAAATGTCAGTTGAACAGGCCGTTTTATGTCATTGTTAAAGGAATAATCATCAGCATCTGCCTATTGGCTTCTATACCGTTTCAAATAAGTGGGTTGTCTTTTCTCTTCTTTTTAGACATTATGATCTATTGTAATGGACATACACTACACATACAGCAGATACAAATAAGGCTAAAAAGTACAATTTGTGCATTGAATTCAGTTTATGTTTCATTCCTTACTTTTATGGCAGGAGCCAAAGTTCCAGCCATCACAGTAAATGCCATTATGTCTGTTCGTCTATTTTTTATTGTACTTTAATCCTCAGCAGTAATAGTGACATTTGCCTTTAACAGCAGTGGAGCATCAAAGTGTTCTCCTAAATGAGTGTGTTGTGTGTGCAGTGTGTGGAAGGCCCGCCTTACGGGCCCTTGGTTTGACACCTCAAATGAATCGTGAGGCTGCCGCTGTGGGTTGCTCCGCTTTAAACAGCCTCGTCTTACAGAAATAATCTACTTTCCCTCCAGGGAAGCTCCTCAGCAGTTAGATGCAAAAGCACGTAGCCACTGTACGGCCTGTGCTCTTTAAAAAACGAGTTCATGGAATATTCTAGTATACCTTTGTCTTTAGAATGGGCTGCCGCTGCCTTTTCCTGTGGACGCTGTCCGCTTTCACGTCCTGAGGCGGTTTAGTGATCTGAATAGCTGCCTGTGTCTTAAAATATTAAATCTTAAAGGGCCTACTGTATATCCTGGAAAACCAATCTTTTTCTGACTTCAAGCAATAACAGACTTTGATTTAGTGTGTGAACACAGTTAAAGCTTCAAAACATGCCACCGACTCCCCAGTTCATACAGTCCAGATATGGAAACTAGGCCCCACAAAACAGCCCATTTTGAACAAATTGTTTTTGAGCGATCAAACTATATCCAGCTAAAGCAGCAGGGTTTTGAATGAGGAGCAATACAGGACTAAATTATCAGAACAGAAATCATTTACAAATATCAGATATATCTTAAAGGCACAGCAACAACAGCAATAGAAAACAGCCTGTTTAAATGTAAGGGATAAAGGTTTAAAAATGGTTTTGAAATAAACTGCAATGAGCTTTTGTTCACAAACCCACACAAATGCCATGAGTGGACCTCAGTGGAAAACCAGTCAGCCATAATATTAACACCACCTGTCTAATATTTAGCAGGTCCCTCCTGCTGCTGAAACAGCTCGGACTGTGCTGCACTGTGTGTTCTGACCCCTTTCTATCAGAGTCAGCATTCACTTTTTAAACCACAATAGCGGATTCTGTAGTGCTGGATCAGCCTTCATTCGACATTCAGTCGTTTTGGAAGATGCTCTGATTCAGTTGTCTAGTCATCACAGTCAAAGTGGCTTAGATCCTTAGGCTCGCCCATTGTTCTTGCTTCCAGCATAACAACTTTAAGAACTGATGGTCCACTTGCTGCCTAATACATTCCATCCCCCTGACAGGTGCCACTGTAATAAAATAACTGTATAGTCAATGCTATTTATTTTACCTCTTAGTGGTGTTGATGTTATGGCTGATTAGTGTATAATACAAGGAGAATGCAGAATAAAGGCCCATTTATATACATTTTGGTTAACTCCAGAGAAAGAAAGGTAGTGAAAGTAGGAAAGACCATGAGTGAGAATAATGATCCAAGCAGAGTGGAAAAAGTTGACTTCCTTAGCTCTGACTACATAAGCTATATGTACTTAGACTTTTTCATTATTCTTCATCGGGCTTTGGCCTTTCTCCGCAGCAGTCCAGTGCTAATTTAACCTGGCACACCAAATCCATTTACTAATGTCTAATGTGTGGCTTTCACAAGCTAAAGTGAAAGGCTGTCTTGTTGAGTGTTTGTAGGTAACACTGGGTGTCTAATCTCGTCAGCAGTGTTGTTTGAATGCAGTCAACAGCAAACAAAGTCTAAACATCCTCGAAAACAAAAGCCTTGTATTATGCTTGACTACAACAAAGGATTTTTTTCTTTTTCTGCAAAAATCAATCACACTGAGCATAGCATCAAGACATGGAATAATCTTTGGAGCTGTTCCATAAATATTGTTTTTAAAGCATTGCTTTCATGTTTATGGTTTTCATAAAGCAGAGGACAGCCAAGTAAATCAAAGGGGAGCTAAAAATGAGCAGTGTAATGTGTAATCCCAGTAGGAGTGTCTTATGTTGAAGTCTGTGATCGCACGTTTGTATGAATTTTATGACTTGACAGAGTTTCAGTACAATGTTGATATCAAAAAAATTATGTGCACCCATTTCTCCTAATTACAGAATAAAAGCATCATTTCCAGGCCTTTTGAGTAATGAAAAACCTCCACACAATGTAAGGGTTTTACATGAAATAAAGATTTTACTAAAACTACATGACATAACCTAACATCTTTGAGGTAACTTTATTTTAATGGTGCATGTGTGTATTAAAATGAATATTGCAACAGTTTGGTTTAAAATTAACATAGTTTGTTCAATGAATGAGCCTTTCATACAAATTTGGCAGTATTTGGGGGGAAAAAATGTAACCCCTGTCAATTTAATGTCTTTAAATGAACTGCCAAGTCCCTTTTTTTTAGAATCAGTTAACATTACTAACTTAGTCACATAATTACCTTTGAGCTGGGAGGCAGCGAGTTGTGATAAGGCAGTTATAATTTCATAATTTAAACATTATAATTTCACTAAATGCTGAAAGTTTTATTTCTTTACAGTGAAAAATGATCAGTGCTTTAGGCAGCACTTTCTAAATGGCATACGTAGGTAAACATTGTGCTGTGCAGCATAAAGCTTCTTGTCCAAGCGTACCTTTAGCTATAGAGGGTTTTGCCTTTAGTGGGAAAAACAATTATATGTTTAAAATAAAGCAAGTTGGACTGGACAGCGATTCTCACAACTTATCAATAACCAGTAATCCTTAGATACTGAAATGCAGCCAAAAATCTGGTTTCCAGACACTTAATGTATGCTTTGTTTTGTGTGTTTCACCAGTGTTAAAATCAGGTACAATATCTGGAATCTAGATTGCTGGTATCTGTACACATCATTTTTGTGTGTGTGTATATATTTTATATATATTGGCACTACTGAGGTACCCTTGGCTGGCATGCTTGGCATACTCACCTTTTCAGTTACTCCATCTCTAAATTATTTTGAACTTGTCAGACAAAACAGGATGCTTGTATGTGTTTTAAATATTTTCAGACATCATTGGGTAGATCAGACAATTTGGTTTGTTATCTTTAACCATTTATCTCACATCAGTGTGTGCATAGTATGCCTATAGACATATTACTCCGACATTCCACAACCTGTTGGCTTCTACTTGAAGCTAAAATGTGTGTTTGTCCCCAGTCTGTTGCTACAGTAACTGCTACGGCTGTTAGGTTAAACTTGAAGCTAAAACTTGAATTTTAGATAGAAGCCAATAGGATGTAACAGCTACTTTAGCTATAAACTGGCATCAAACACAATATCATACTAATATGTAGGCAACGTAATAGCAGAGCAATGCAGACATATTAACCCACATATACAGTATAATCGCTCTTAGTGGTAGGAATCCCTGCGTTGGCTACAGTATAGGCTCTGCACAGAGGCAGTATGAGTCAACCTTAAATCTTTCTGCGACTCAGTGGGTGTAACTTTAGCCTACAGTGATGTAAATGTGCATGAGACTTAAATGTGTAAAGTGACCGGTGCAAACTGCAATATTGCACTTCGGGGGAGAACAGACTACGTACTGGGTGGCTGTGGTCCTTAATGATGCTGTCTGCCTTTCTTAGGCACCTCTGGTGGAAAATGTCTTGAATGGCAGGGAGACTGCTGCCAGTGATGTGTTCTGTGGTCTCAACCACTCTCTGTAGTGTTTTCTGGCTTTTCCAACTTTCTAAATAGAGTAGAGAGCAGCTGAATTCCTTTTCAGCGTTTCAATTTTTGAACTTCCGTGAAAATTTTGAAAATTTGTAGTCACCCTTAGTTTGAAACTGATGCTTTTGGAACATTCTTAGCAGGATGCTCCCACAGCCTGTGTTCATGGCTTGTTCATCATTGTTCATTAAGTAAAATCCATTTGACTGTGGAGATTGCTCACAATTAGAGCAAATGCTCTGTAAGCACTGGACACTCTCAGGGTTGTCAGTTGCTAGCGAACGTTACTGATTCTGGCCCCATCCTCATCAGTCTTTCAAGCGTCAGCCTTAACCGCTAAATTTGACACCATTGATCATGCATTTGTGCTGAGCGTGCTGGAAAAGAAAAGTTTTTTTTGTTTGTTTTTTTTTTATTTGCAAGGATTAACCAAGCTGAGTTGATGCCTTTCAAGTTTTACTTTGTTGAGAAGAAAACAGCTTGCAGGAGAGCTTGCCAACATTCATCACCAATATGGCGTCACACATAGGGGGTCCACATCGAAAGCTTTCAGGAAGACATTTGATTCATGTGGAGAGAAAAGATGATGGATGCTTTTTTGTTGTTCCTGAAAATGTGATGTTCATTAGCAACTGATGTTGGACCTTGATAGTCAGTTCCTTGTCTTCAAGAAGTTTAATTGCGTACTTCATTTAAAAAAAGTTCTTGATCTACTTATCAGTATCCTTCTTCCACAAACTCATTCTTTCATACCAATGAATGTAAGGTGGGACATGCTACACAAAACACAGGCAAATGTTTCTTTCAACCTAAAGAGAAACTGTAGTTCATAATTCAGTTGTTCTCCAAAAGTGTGTGAAAGGTCACCCAGTTTTAATAAAATCACATTTTTCCACTGTTGTGTAATTCAGCCACCATTAGAATGGTGCCAAATCTGTTGTCATTTGCAGTTTCAGCGCTTTCAAATGTCAACAGTCACTGCAGTTAAACACATTTGTGGATGGAGCATGTATGGCTTGATTGTACACTCAAGCATTTGTTTTGTAGCAACTATTGATTTTTGACATTGTTTCTTGCATTCAAGTGAAAAAAGGAAGGTAAACCAGTTTAGAAATGTAACATACCTGCAGAGGAGTGGTATTGTGTATGAAGAGGTGTATTGTGTATTTATAGAGGTAACAATTGCCACAGAGGTGACAATACAATATTATCACAATATTTGGGCCACGATACAAGTTTATTACAATTCTTTGCCCTTGAGTTTACCATTTAACAAGTACTGGGATTTGACTCTGCAATACAGTACACTTCTCCTGTTTATTAATAACCTCTTCAGTGATGGAAGTTTTTTTTTTTTAACAGTTTTGCTTATGTGTCAGCATTCCACACTAACATTTGAGAATTTGCCTGTGTAACTGCAAAGCCAGATGCTGTTTCAGAGCAGCAGTTTCACAACAGCAGTTTCAGGCCAGTGGCAATACAGACAGGGGCAGTAAAGGTATGCGTGGAAGATTAAAAAACGTTTGACATTAGCCTGGTTTTATTTCAGTTTTATATCATATGTTTTTAATTCAACAGCAACCATGCATTTCTTTGTTGCATGTGTTATCCTCTGAAACTGTGAACTGTATTGTGTTTAATATGTCTACCATGCTTCACTTAATAAGGAAAATAACAAACAACTCTATTCATCTTTCTTCATTCATCCCATTTAATTCTTTTCTAACACAAGAGAAGAACAAGGACTTACGCTATCATGTTAACTTCACAAGCAATGTTATACTTGTAGATGTAGGCAATAAAATATTACAGTAGTTTAGGATCTTATTACAGTAGTTTAGGATCTTGGCGTGTTTATCTATTAAAGTAGTTTAGGATTTTGGCATGTTTATTTTATTGCAGTAGTTGCCCTCTGTAGTTGTATAAGCACTTGGCATATGTATGTACTAAAGAAATTGTGTCTGTTATTTATTTTACAACCACGAGCAATGTGTTGGTCTTCCGTGTGGCACCACTTTCAGTGTCGATCTATGCAATGCGAACGCTTGATTGTTTTCTCTGTCCTGGAAGTCGTTTTGGATAAAAGCGTCAGCCAAATGAATAAATGTAAATTAAAAGTATATGAAATAGAAGAGATACTTTGTGCCACTGTACCAATATAAAATTTATTACTTATTTTGATATACATGTAAAACAATTAGAAAAATATATTTCAGTCACAGTAATGAAGAGCAGCTGTCGTTAATAGCATTATGACAGAGAATTTCAGCAACAATTCCCTGTATTCTCATATGAGAAAATAACACTGTAAACAACAGTGCACTGAGTGACAGTTTCTCTCCTGAGGCTATGTGCCTCTCTTTGAGATGTACTTTGTTGTGTGCCGCAGTGTATCTCAAGAATATATTCAGTGTGAAAATGAGCCTGGACAAGCCTTCGCCTCTAAAGAACTTTCTTCACAACCGGCACTAAGATCATGATTTACATTAGTAACACTGTACACTCTGAAGAAGCTGTACTGCGTTCTTGATTAGGTCCATAGTACAATTTGTGCAGGGCCTCTGGTATCTTTACACACAATTTTGCCCATAGCATAAAAAACACAAATAATAAAAGGTTAGATGGTATTATGTAAATACTGTTAAAACTCTTCCTACACGCCTCCAAACACTCTGTATATGCAAATTAAATAGCAGAAACAGACTGTTTTAAATCCATTGCTTTTGTGAGGTCACAAAAGCCAGTATATTCAGCCTACAGCATTGACATTTCTACGAATCTCATAAGGAGTGTTACAGCTTGGACTGCTTTCTGCATAAGGCACAATACAGGGTAGCCAATCAGAACAGAGGTAATTTATATATATCAGTTGTAAAGGCACAGTAACAGAACTGAGAAGTCTAAGAAGTCTGTTTAAACTTAAGGGTTAAAAAAAGGTTGAACAATGTAAAAAAAAAAAAAAAAAGAATTACAGTCGGTTTTTAATTTATAAAGTTCAATGTTTTTAAAAAAATATTGTCCATTTTCTAAGGGTTAATTTGCTCCTTAAATTACCTACTCTACCCTTTTACTATGCTGAATGAGAATGTATCAAAAGAAAAGAAAAAAATGCTAAACACAACTATAGTGGTGGATGTGCAGAAGGAGGAGTAATTTCTACCCATCAGAGATAAACTGCACAGAAGGCTTTTGTCTGTCTCAGGTGAAAGCCCGGTCTGGCACTTTTAGAAAGCTCATTCTCAAAGCACCCCTCCGAAAAGTTTAAAGTCGGAGTTGGCTTCTCTTGAGCTGAGGTGAGGTTGAAAGAGCTAAGCACCATGGTTTTCAGCTTACTCACCCTCTGCACACTCGCTCTATAAACATGGGCCACGGACTTATGCATCTATGTAATGAAAATTCAGTGGATTCATTCACTTTATTTCACTGTTTCTGCTCTCCACTGCTGTGGCTTTCTCTTTTTCTCTCTTTTTATCCTGCCATTATTTTCCTACAGTGTTTCTTTGTCTGAGATTGCTTCTGGTAATAGAAAACCGGGTAGGATGTGTAGCCAAGAATGAAAATTTTGGAACTATTGCTAAAGGGGATTTCTTTGTCTCATCAGTTAATAAGGTCACATGCATACGTATGTATGTATTATGAATCCTGTTTTTTTCTTTGTTACTTAAACCCAGTGTTGGAACATATAACTGTAATTCCACTAATTTTGGCAGTAATAAGTAATGTAACTAATTCGTTTTTCAAATTAAATAACACAATTACAATTACTGAAATTTAAATGGACTCATTCATTCTTACTTTTGTCTTGCCTGAAAATATAAGTAAATATTATAAATATTTATATATTTGTATATAATAGTGCTGTCAAAATAGGCCAAAATCTACATTTGATAATTCCTTATTCCATAAGAAACACATTTGAACCATCTGAATATCTTTTTGTGCATTTTGTCCATAAGGAATGTAGCTTACAGAGCTTACTACCACTCGAAGTTCCACACTTTTGCTGTCTAAGCTGACCTAAATGATACGTTTTTCCAAATGGGGTTTCCTAGATTGATTGGAGTGCAAATCCTTCTTTCTGCAGCTGAGTTGGGTTGTGAACTCTTTGTCATCATTACCACACCATTGTTGTTAAATTATTTGTTCTGTCCATCATGCAGCGCATTCATGCTGCTGCGGTAGTGCTGTTTTTTTTCTTCTTCCTCTTTGTGATTTAAACAGCATTGTCAGTAAAAAAAGAGTAAACACCAGTAAACTAGATCTGTTGTCGGTCAATTAAAATAAATAAATCTACATTAGATTGTTAATAGTGGTAATCAGAACAATAGTAAGATGCGGTAATGCAGAAGATACTATCCCTTGTAACTTTCATTAGCAGTAACTTGTATTAATTGTTATTGGAAAGTAATTGGTTAACTAAAAAGACAATTTTTAAAAACATTTAAAGTTAGACATTTGTGTACTTTGTACTCCCCACGCATTATAATAAGGGCTAACTGATGATGGGCTCTGCTCTCTTTGGGTAGATAGGATGGCCGTCCTTCATTTCCCATCAATATGATGCTAGGCAGCGCAGGCATCTACTAGGCTAGTGTAGAAGAATTGGCAGTAGTTTTGTCCTCCCATTGCATTATATTGTCCAATAACATTGCGTTACAATGTTACACTACAACAACATTGTAAGGCATATCGCTCATGGGCATGTCGATTACTGAAAAGACGATTCACTCAAAGAAGAAACACTGAGATAAATCACTGGCTCATCATATTGATTTATCAGTATTCTCAGGCTTTAGCAAGAACTTGCAAAGTGTTTGCAAAGAACCCATTTGTTGAGTCTAAAGAGTTGGTAAGCACTTATGGAATGAAAAAAAGTTAGTTCAAGTTTTTCTCTGCCTTCATTTTGGTTCTGAATTACTAATTTGAGTCTTTATCCACTGCATTATATTATTATCAATAATAGAAGTTGGCACTTCTGCTTTTTTCCAGGAAGGTATTGCATGTTTTATGCAGTATCATAAAATGATGGAATCTGAATAGAGCTGGCTGGGCCTGCCATTAATACACCCTCAGTGAAGGGGAGAGAAGAGCTCTATTAACATGACCCTGTGTGCAGGGGCACTGCTGTATATATGGCAGTAAATTACATTATTAATCAAGAAACACAAAGTTTCAAGGTTAGTGCAGAAGCCTGCTATCCCCAAGATGAAACACATTCTTGGCATTGGTTCCTTTTCACTACCCAAAAGGCTGTGCTAGGATTCCCCTATGAATCAGAATCAGTTTGAAAACACTGTGTGGTCACAGTACTCAAGGCCTTGGAGTGATGAATTCTGCAACATAATTGGTAATTAACATTCACTGCATGTTAACGTTTTTGTTTTCTGGCTGGACATTTGTTGACTGGTCAAACATGTTTTCATGTTCACATTTTAAAAAGAACATTTCTCAGCACAAGATTACAAACAGCTGAGGTCTTTCTTCATCTACAGTACATAATGTTGTAAAAGGATTATTTCAAAATCACAGTCTCTGTAGAACATGGCCAGCAACCTTACAGCAACAAATACTGCAGTCCTCTGCAGACCACAAGTGAATCAAAAAATGCAACCTGAAAGTGTATTACACAAAGAGAAAGCCAAACTTCAGAAATACAGAGTTCTTTAGCCTCTATGGTGAACAGAAAGGCAATGAAATTGTGTGCTATAATCGGAGTCAACCTTTCAGCTTGTTTTGGGGGAAAATGGACTTTGAGCTCTTTTTGCCAAAGATGAAATGGACCATCCAGACGGTTATCTGTGAAAGATTTAACATCTGTCATGGTACGTGGCGCCATGAAATCCCATGGCATGGAGGTTAAGGTCCCATTGACGAAAAGGGTTTTAGAGAAACGTTTGGCCATCAAACTGACATCTTTTCCCAGGAAGTCCATGGTTATTTCAGCAAGACAATGCCAGGCCTCATTTTGCATGTGCTACAACAGCATGGCTTCTTAGACACAGAGTGCTTGACTGGCCTGCCAGCAGTCCACATCTGTTGTGCATTGAAAATGTATGGAGCTTCATGAAGAGAAGGCTCCATGAATGGTTGAGCAAACAAAGTCTTGTATTAAGGAAGAATGGGTAAATTCCACTTACAGAACTGCAACAGTTAGTTTCCTGTAATTGAAAAACTAAAAGGAAAGGTGAAAGTGACTGTCATTGTGAACACACTCAAGCACAACAATGAAATCTGCATTTAACCCATCACATGTTCACACATGGAGCAATGAGCAGCTATCAGCAGTGCCCGGGGGGCAGTGTAGAGGGATGGTACCTTGCTTAAGGGTACCCCAGTGGTGCCCAGGCTGGGACTTGAATCTGCGACCTTTAAGTCCCAAGGGCAATGTCCTAACCACTTGGCCACCACCGCCTGTGGTAAAGATAAGGTAAAGGTGAGGTAACTCAGTGGTAAACATGACTCGGTACAAAATTAAAAACAGAACAGTTTGAAGTGTTTGGCTTAAACAGGATTCAAACACATTTTGCTGGGAAGAATGTAAATTAACATTGAGTGTTGGCTGTTTGAACGTTTTGACTGTGGTGGTTTTGTCAACATGTTTACCCATTTATTTAGAAAACAGTAAATTGTCTCCTCCTATCAAAATCTTTCTGGTAGCGAGTGCTCAGGCTGAAAGGGTTTTTGCTAGCATTGTGCAAAACTTGTTCAACCTCACAATAGTTGTTAAGATCAAAAGCATTTGTTAGCATCTCATGGATGGGTCAGTCGGTATACTTTGGCAGGTTTCAGAGAATGAAAACACTGGACAGTGGTCAAGGCATTGGGGGATAAATTCTGTAACGTAAAGGGCCATTAGCATTCACAGCACTATTTTGTTTTACCATTTTATATTGCTTTGTACATCTGCTGGGCTGGTCAAACATTTTCTGGTGTTTTTCATATCTTGATTGAAACAAGCTGAGGCAAGGGGAATGAATCAACTGTGTTACGTTAGGTGTAAATTCACAGCAATTATAGCGTTTCCTCAAACACCACGTGCTGTGAAATACATACAAAAGTAGGAGCATGTGTGATGCTGATTTCATTTTCCCTCTGGCTTGTTTCCAGAGACTAAATTGTCAATTGAGCACAATGGAGTGTGATTCATTGATTCTACAGCAGGCCTGTTAAAGTGGGTGGAATTGCCTGCCGTTCTGTTCTGAGCCTGTAATAGCCGTGTGTGCAGATAGCAGTGCTGATATTCTGATGAGATGTGCAGATAACACCTCAGCACTCTCTCTTCAATGCTGATATAAATCCACTGGAACCAATGTCTCTCTTCAGCAACCATAAAACAGAGCTATATTTGTCCTTCCTCTTTCTCTCATCCGCATTTAATCTCATCGTCACGCAAGGTTTGTACTATTTAAATCTCTACAACGGCAAAGAGATTGACTTTTAAGATTAAACAATCTTGCATCGGCTGTCTCCTTATCTCTATTAAGCATAATATTCCTATCATGGAGCCCATGGATATGTGTTCAACGAGGCATAAAGCAAGAAAACGTATGTGTTGTCAAATCAAGGGTGTTTGTAAAGTAGCACAAGGCTTCATTTTTGATATTTCCCTACCTAACCTAGCATGGCATTGTTCCCACTGGAAAGAAGAAAGGCCTGAAAGTGCTGTTTCTCAGCTGCTGTTTATTAGAAGAAGAGTGTATTAGCTCATGTAGTGAGTTTCTGAGGATTCTGACATTACTAGTGGGCTCCAAGGGGCTTGCGGGGGCACAGGTTCTAATGCCAACATGTCCTTCCCTTTAGCCACTCTAAAAATGTAGCTCATCATTCGTGCTCTCCTGACGTAATGAGACAGGCCACAGTGACCGTCACATTTCCACAGCCTGAAGAATCTGTGTCACTTCTTATAAGAGCGCTGGGTTTTCCATCTATCATGCAGCTGACCCGTGGGCCCAGTGGATGTATTTAAAATTATAACATTATTTAGTCACAGACTTACATCTTTTACACCATGTAGTATTCAGAGTTTTGTGTGAAGTCTAATTTACTTTAGACAATTCAGATTTAAATTTTACACTCTGCAAACAATATATGACGGTAGAAACAATTTACAGTATAGTTAAACAAAGGTAATTAGGGCAATACAACAATACAAATGTTTGTTTGAGAAAATATCCATATAATTTTACTTTGGACAAATAACTGAGTGCACACTGATTATTATTGGTTTGTTGGTTTAGTTGTCAGGATGGGGCAGTGGTGGAACCTAAAGTGGACCTTGGGACCTAAAGGTCACAGGTTCAAGTCCCAGCCCAGGCAGTGCTGAGGTTTCCACGTGCAAGACACCGTCCCGCTACACTGCTCCCCGTGCGCTGTTGATAGCTGCCCACTGCTCCATGTGTGCATGTGTGATTGGTTAAATACAGAGGTCACATTTTGTTGTGGTGCTTGAATTCACAATGACAAAGAGTCAGTTTAACTTCATTATTTTATGAGTAAACTAAGCCCCTTTTCCTCTTGGTTTGGATTCTTTTAAAAAAAGACAAATATCCAGGCAAACCAAAATGTGTCACTAAAAATCATGTGATCAAACACTGGTCAGATGTGTCTATGGAAGACACAAGAAAGTAAATGCAGGAAGAAGCTTCTGTGTTCAGAATTACTGGTTATTTTTGTAGGAGACACGTTTAAGTGCAATATAACAGCAGAACGGGCATTTGGTCATAACCATGGTGCTTACGTGGGCACTATACCAGTAGGATGCCAAATGCATTTCAGGAAAACCTCTTGAAAATACTGACCTGGTTCACACTTTGCTAAGAATGCTGCCCTCAGATGACTGAGCAGAACATGGGAGCTAATGTTGAGAATGCACAACAACATGCTATGAGTCATTTGGTAAGCCAACAATGTGTTTGGTAACACTCAAGTGTGATTACCATGGTTACACATGCCCAAAGTAATTAATGAACCATGAGGTCAAATGAGATATGATTTGATTTAAACAGACTAAAGGCTGCAGGTGTAAAAAGAGATTCCCAAAAGATGTGAAGTGATGTGATTGAACCACTACCTTAAGATCAGTCCACCATGGTGCAGGAAAGCCTTTAATACCTTTATGTTGATCCCTTCTTAATCGAAAAAATTGAAAAAATGAAAGAAAAAGTAAATACATGAATGTATATGTTCTATATGTGCTATATGTTTATGATGTCAGTAGCTATTTCAAGCAACAATGCCACTTACCCCTTTCTTATTTCAGATGACCTAGAACAGCCACAAGAGCATTCTGTTGCATTACAATGTGTAGTATCCAGTAGTGTATGAGTTAATCTGTGTTAAATGTGTGTGTATTAAACAGATTAGAGATGCAGTGGGAGGTTGGGTGGGATTGTAGGATTTTACCATGGCCCTGACAGGGCCAGAGTGCCATGCCAGATGTTGCATAAATTCCTCCTGCAAACAGCAAAGCACAACTCCCAAGGCTGTGTAACAGATCAAGTGAAATGTCTGCGTTTGAGTCACTTTTTTGCCTCAATGATGTACACGAAATTGATTTACACAATGGACACCAATGATGTAGGAGGCTTAGGGACTAAATCTCTGTCTGAAAGGATATGTCTGCCAGTTCACTTGTTTTCCCTGTAATAACCTCTGAGATTTTTGGAGGGCACACAAGTTCTTCCATTTAACTAATGTGGCCTGTCTCTGTTATTCTTTTATTTATTTATTTATTTACCTACTTTCATCCCACATATTCCAAACCGCCTATAACCAGTACTTCCATCTTCCAGATAAACTTTCTGTGTAGACTAGAGCAGTGTTAGGTAATGCAGTAGCTGCAAGGGCTTCGTGGCACTCTAGGGCACAACAGACCAAGTAACAATGTAAAGCAGCATGGATTACTGGAGGATATCGAGTCGAGTTTTGCCATTTCTTCCTTGTTCGTGAATAACATTGATCTCTTGTGATTCAGGCTAACTGGCGGAGCGTGTCCTTGTTGCCCTGCCCTTGCCACTATGTGTGTATGTGGACCGATACATACAGAAAGAGTGAATGCAAGAAGCACTTCTGAGAAACTAGGGCCCTGCCCTTGACGAACACCAACTCCCACTCAGTTGCCCTCAGATGCATCCTGGTTTGCTCTGTGTAGATGGAATGCATTTGTGCTTGGTGCAAGAGATTTTTATGAAGGCTGATGAAAATCTTTGTCAGGGAGTGTAGAGTTGTTCTTGCTCTCACATACCTGGGGGTTGCTTTATGATTGTAACACACACTGGCTGGAGGCAGTCAAATGTGTGAGTCATCTTTATTATTAGGGCATTTCCTCAAGTCATTGTCATAGTCCATGGCAGGGGTCAGAGAACAAGCAAGCAGAAACATCATAGGCAAATTCGTAATGATGAATCCAAACAGGCTAAAGGCAAATCCAAGATACAAGCAAACATCTTGAGAACAGGAAGCAAAGAATACAATATATGAAAACACCTTATAAAGGAAGAGTGCAGGTTTCATACTATGGCTGGTAGACAGTGAGTTTAAACTACAGCCATCTGTGGCTGAGAGGTCAAGACAGCATGATCAGCCATGCTCCTATTGTTTTCTGATCGCTTTACCATGGTGTGTTGCTACCCAATGCAGAGTGATGCAGATGTCTGGTGTCAATGCATGAAGAGCAGCCGGAAAAAAACAACACTGGCTACATATTTGAGATATCACTGCATTCATGACCACTGGGACTTTTTAAACTCAAAGCTTGCAACTTTGCACCTCAAAGCTTTCACGCAATTTCAACTGAAGTAGTTTAAAATTTGAATGCTCACAATAATCTAGCAATTTTTTAGTGGATGTCGGCATGTGAAATGCTCTGAAAAAGCTTTTTAAAAAGGAGTTGTTTGGTTAATGTTTCATTTTTCTTAAAAGTGGTTGTAGCTTTTGGCAATTCACTGTTAAAATAATGGCAAAAATTACATGACATGAAAGTGCACAGTGTGATTCAAAGAAGCAAGAGCTATTAGAAAACTCTTTCTGAGTGGAAATTTGGAGTTTGATCACTGTTCAAATTGATTTTTTCTGGACCCAGTGTCCACCTGCTAGAGTCTGATGACCCAGTCAGTGCAAAATCCAGGGCAACCTGAAGCAGGAAAAGGGTCTGGCTGTAACAGACATATAAATACTCTAAATAATAAACCAATACAGATGTTTAAAAACTGATTCACCATACCATGAAAAATTGGAACAAAAATTCTCTAATACAAGGACTAACATTAGACATTGGATTTAGTTTTTTCTACATATTTGCTTTGTTTTGTGACTGTAAACGCTTTGTTTACATTGGCAGTAATTCTAAACAAGTAAATAATACACCTACTATGCAAATAAGGTAATCTGTGAGGAAAAGTTTGCTGTATTGTAATAGTTTAGGCCTTTTAAGTAGGCTAGGCCCCTGCCAAGCGGACCACTTACACCCACTGACACACCCACCATAACAGAACATTTTTCAGTAAATAAGAAATAAACAGTAATTAACATTTCAGCTAAAATAACATGACTGTTGACAGAGGCCGATGACTAATCTTTCTTTCGAAATCACTTATTTTACATCGAACAAGTATTTTCCCCACACATATCAATTGTCAATTGTTCTACTATAGTAGTTTTTGTAAGCACTTGGCACATGTATCTATTGCTGTAGTGGCTCTCTGTTGCTGGTGTAAGCACAATTGTTCTACTGTAGTAGTTTTTGTAAGCACTTGGCACTTGTATCTATTGGTGTAGTTGCTCTCTGTAGCTAGTGTAAGCACCTGGCATATGTATGTAGTTATTGTAATTGCTCTCTTTAGTAGTATAAGAACTTGGCATAAGTATGTATCGAAGTTCCTCTCGGTGGTAGTTTAAGATCTTGGCGTGTTTATTT
>JBBPDA010000030.1:10951540-10978486 GCA_037974385.1 Arnoldichthys spilopterus
CTCAGTAGTGCCCGGGCCGGGACTCGAACCTGCAACCTTCAGGTCTCAAAGGCAGCGTCCTAACCACTAGGCCACCATATGTACACACGTGTGTGTGTGTGTTTTAAGTTTTTGATGAGATTGTACTTAAGAAAGGTCCTTGGAAAAGTCTATTTCTGTCTCATGACACGCACAGATGTGCTCTTATAATTATGAATCCTATTGATCAGATGACCCATCAGATTGATACTTCCCATTCCCTATAAAGGCCAGGTGCATCTGCACCTTGGCTTACTCCTATTATAATAGAAGATCTTGTAGGGAGAAAGCAATAGCACTTTGCAACTGAAGAAAAAGATATGCGTGTGCATGCAGAACCCCAGCAAAATATATTTTAAATATGTTTTAAATATTTGATATTGGGGTGAAAGATAGGCCAAATACATGTTTTGCTTTTCCTAAGTAGAAGATTTCAGCTTTCAATGGCTCATTCTCTAACACGGAGTTGAGAAACATGTCAAATGTTCAACCCAGCATCATAAACAGTGCTGGTGTATACAGTGTGAGCAGCAGATGATTTAGTGTTGTATGAACAGCAGTACTAGATGTTCTCCCTTTGGGCTTGTTCTGATGCAAGATGAACTACATTTATACTGCAGGAAAACAAAGCAGACAAAGTCGTCCAACCTGTTTACTTTGTTTTGATGACTTTTGTTTGGGTGTTCAGCAAAGATCACTAACCCAGTAGGACCTCAAATAGAGGCATCAGTTACCTGAATTTACCTTACTAACCTTGTGGACTGGTTTCTACACCAGTACACACATTGCAATCTGTGTCTCACTGTTGTGTTAAGCATTACATACTTACCTTTTCAGACTGTAATGGATCAGTTAGAATTTGATCAGGCATGTGATGAGAAATATGAATAAAATTGAATCCAGTTTTGGTAGAACAGCTTGAAGCTGGGTTCAGAGATGGGACATGGCCTTATTATGGCAAGCTTGCTGTATAATTAGTCTTTTCTTGAACGCATGCTTTACACTTTCAGCTGTCAGCACGCTGATGAAATGAGTCAACATGTTGCAAACCCTGAATGTTAATTGCACTTTCATTGCTGGGTTGTGAAGTCTTAGTAACTTTCAACACATTAAAAATTAAATCTTGGTTACTTTTTGATTCATTTTATTCTTGCTTTAGTTAACAATTCTATTTTCTTTTGTTCCTGCAGGAAATGCCTTATGCTTATATAAATTAAGTTCCACACATTTTGTGCACAGTTTAATTTTATTCAGCAATGATTACACACCTGCAGAGGTGAGATATTGCCATTTTCACAGAGTAACACTTATGAAGTCAACAGTGTAATTGAAAGGCTACATTTCTTATACATCCAGGTGGGTCAAACGTGGTGAACCTGTACAAGGGCAAGCATTTCGAAGAAGAACTTCTATGCCACATTGTGTCCTTTCAAAGTTATTTTACAGATGTGCTGCTCATTTGTCCTACATTATATTACTGTTTCATCCTTTATGTAATCAGAAATGCATCTTTAAAAAATGGAGCCCTCAGAGGGCTTTCTGTGTGCTTGTGAATAGAGATTTTTCTCTCTTTACCTGTGTCTGATTAAGTGTCCTCCTTTCCTTATGTGACCAGGGTAAACACAAGGCTGAAAAAGAGGGACTACGTTGTAAAAGTGTTTGGATGCAATATATATTAGCTACATACAGTGCAGCAGTTACACATGTGATTAGATCCTTCATATAGAATACAGCCATGAGCTCAATACTGTACTTTATAAACAGTCCAATTTTTCTGTTAAGCAACATTCACATTACTGTATTACACCAAGTTCGCTGTACAGCAGGACAACTGCACTACATCAGCTGCAATCCACCATGTAAATAGCTAACTTTCCACTGAATATTATATTTTATTTTATTATTTTTTGATTTGCAAACTACACATTTTTTTGTAATAGCCTACCATCATTGATTGCACTTTTGATGCTGAGCTTGGGGTCAAAATTCAATAAAGTCAGTTCTGCGCAGTGTGACAAATAACAGTCCATTAAGAGTAAATGTCCGAGAGGTGCACAAAATGTTTTTGCCACAACAGTGTGAATGCTGCTTTAAAATCTACATTTTCCAGAATCCAAGCTCAAGCCTTTGTCACTTTGCATGTATAAACAAAACAAGATGTACACCAGCAAACACACAAATAGACTTACAAAATGCATTTAAAGTTCCATCCATCCATCCATTTTCTAAACCACTTCTTCCGTTTCCGGGTGGTGGGGAAGCTGAAGTCAATCCCAGCTGACTGCGGGCCTATGGTGGGGTACACCCCAGACAGGAGGTCAACCCATTGCAGGGCAACACACAGACAGACAACCATTCACACACACATTCACACCTATGGGCAATTTAGAACATCCAGTCAACATACTGCAGCCTTTGGACTGTGGGAGGAAACCAGAGCATGAACATGGGGAGAGCTTGCAAACTCCGCACAGAAAGGCACCTGTGGCCGAGCTGGGGATCGAACCCAGGACCTTCTTGCTGTGAGGCAACAGGGCTAACCACTGCACCACCCCTGTTAATATTTAGTAGGTTAATATAATATTTTATTATTAAATAAACAACAGATGAACATAATCCTTTTAAGTTATCAGCTCTGTGTTCCCTGTTGTCTAATTCTCCTCTTTACTATTATGTCAATATGGATGGAAATCTCTGAGGAATGCTTCCAACATGAAGTATATATATATCACATATTTAACCTGTTTATCTTTTAATATTCCTAGTGCCCTGCTTATTCTTTTGAGCTGATGATGTTGCATGGCACAAGCAAGTAAAGATAATTTAATACACATATGTGCGACCAAATACTTTTGTATATGATTGAAAACATTGACTTTAAAATTTTTGTCCACAAAAAAATATGTTCCTTCATGTCCACTACTTGCATTTTTCAGATACACATTATTAAGCCATACCAGCATTTTTCAAGGGCACCAGCTGTTATATCAAATGCAATGTCTACAATGTGGGTCGAAAGCCCACTCACATCATGCTTCTTATTTCATAGCCTTGACTTACTATCCCAAAGGGCAGATGCTAAAGTACTCAAAAGATTTCCCCATGGCTACAATCAGAAAGCACTTATGACTAGTCTTTATCTGTGCTCAAGTTCTGGAACTAAAACAGACAAAGTGCGTAGGCATGACATGTCCTAACCCTATTCCACAGTAATCTAGGCCTTCAGGGTTTTAACTGACTGGAAGATTTTAAGGGCACTAAATCAAAATACAGTCGAATACAAACAGGGCTTTATGGTCACATATAATAGCAATAAAGGACCAACAATAAACTGACATAAAGTAGCTATATTTAGTGGAAAGTCTTGGGGCACAGTCAGAAAATGCACTTAAGAAATCCCAGCCATGTAAAAAAACTGAACATGTCTTCATGCACTTAACTATGAGTAAGCTGAGGGAACAAGAAGAATTCACTATTAAGGTAAATATGCTGCATTTCTACGGCGATAGCAATGAAAGGAAAGCACATTTTAGACACCAGTGTCACTGCTAGGATCAGAGTCAGCCTGACACATTTGACTGAAATCATTCATAGTGAAAAAGTTGATACTGTGTGTTGTATATTGCTTTTTTAACTAAGGGGTAAACATCTTGGCTGAGAAAAAGAGAAGCATTAAAATGGAGTACCTTTAATGCAAATGTATGCTAGATACATGCCATTGTTCCAGATAAGGTTCACTTCTTTAGTCAACCATGCATGTTTAAGGTTTCAGACCATGAGATCTAGACAGAAATTATATAAAAAGACTTTTCTGTTAACTGTTTATTGTTTTTTCCCCACTCAGATGGTAGGCCTGCACACAACAACCAACTAAAACTTTGGACAGTGATATATATGATATTGGAATGTCTTAAACATCTCTTTAAAAAAAGCAAACTTCTGCACTGGGCACATCCCATTAAATTTACACATTCCGTTGGAGGATACAGTGAAGTTTCTGGAACATTCAGATAAGGATTCTAATTTTGCGAGCCAGTGCACTTTGTGTGGGCCACTAATGGCTAATGGAGTAAATAATTATAGAGCTAGCCTGCGATAAATCTGATTAGGTTTCTTCTCTGAGCTAAAAAGAAGCAAGAGGAGTCTCGGTATGTTTTTGGCATAATTATATGGACTCCAGCCTAATGTTAATCCACGGGCCATTTTGTTAAAATAGCACTGTCTATCTTATGCAGTCTAACTCTCTGTCTGGAAAAACATAATTATTGCAAATGTATATCAGCCTATTACAATTTTGACTTAGATTAATGTTCATGAACTTTACCCTCAAAAGGCATCATGTGAGACACATATATTGGTATGGGGTCTGTCAGATTTGGGATATGTGCTCGTTTCATTGTAATGATTTGCATATGCGAAGAATAATAAGGCAGAAATGCATATTCATTTTCATTTCTTCTCCATGAAGGAAAGTATATTCGATAGCAAAATCATGATTGAGTGTTGCTGGTCTATTGGTGTAATAGTATTCTCATATTTCAACTTTCATAGTAACAGAATAACTCAAGAGAGCTAATGGCACTCAGCATTCATTATGAGCGCTCACAATTAAGATATGCACACTTATCCCAATTCCCATTAGCGCAAGAGTGCAGAATACATGAACAAGAACAACAGTTTTAAAAGGACTTCATTTGGGCTCTGCTGCTGAAAGTGGCCTGCACTGAGCGTATGTTGAATGATCAACACATGTAATTGCTTTAGTTTGCACAGTATACAGTTCATGAAGCATAATGCATAACTGAAATTTAGTGATGTCTTAAAAGTTTGGTGTCATACTTGATTGCATGCGTTTTCTTTTTCGGCCAATCGGCTAAAATGGTTTCAGATTTGCACCTCCTTACACTAGCCACTTGAATGTTGCAGAAATTGAACACCTACAAATCTGCTAAGTAGAACTTGAGAGGTTTGGTTTATTCTTGATTGCTGCTGCAAAAAACACAGAGAACAATACTTGGACATAGGAAAGCTGTTTTCCCCTAATTAGCCACAGTGGGTGTCAGAGAGACAAAGAAAGAAACATAGGTAAAAAAAAAGATATAGGTTAATCAAGTCATATTTATAATATCAATATGTATCCAATATGTAATTACAACAAAAATATTATCAGAAATGATCATAGTCAGTATTAATGATGCACAAGGCAAAACCAAAATACTTCTCTGTAAGTTTCATTTTAGGTTTTATTTCATCCATTAGCTTCACGTAGTAGGTATATTGTTGTTCTGGGCATTTCAAACACTTTGCTCTTGGTTTCGATCACTGTTTGAATTAGCTTTTTTTTTTAAATCTGGCATGGTCTAAATGACTCTTGCCAACATCCATGAACAATGGGGTGCTGAAGATTTCACAATCAGCACCACATCTTCAGTTTGGAAACTCACTTTGTCTTATTTATTTTACATCAGTGGCAAGTGTTCAACAAGTCAGCAGTAGTGGTATAATGATACAGGCCACTCACGATTTGGTTCAGTTCGATACAGGGCCGACCATGACAATTTTGGAGCCCTAGGCGAGCTTTCCAGAAATACCCCCCACCCCAATTCACACACACACACACACACACACACACACACAAACATTCAAGTCAATGAGGTGAACAGCAAACTCAAGTCCAGCTTACATGTAGCAGTACATTCCCTTACCAATATTGTAAGGGTAAACTCCAACTACACCACAAAAGGGAAGAGTGGTGCACTTTTAGAACATCAAATAAATCTCTTTAAAGAAAAAAAAGGCAAAAACAAAGGGCAGCCTCCTTCCTCTCTTGGTCCGACTCAACCTCTTATAGGTCTGTTGGGAACATTCAACAAACCTGCAAACATTTTGATTAAAACAAGTGATTTTTTTTTTGTTGCAATAAATGAAAAGAGAGTTTGGAACATGTTTTTCTTTTTCACTCTGAGACAGTAAAATGTTTTGGAGGGAGTTGCAAAGCTGATTACAGTTTAAAGAGGTAGAATGTCCACCACTAAGACTAAGACTAAGCCCAGTCGTACTTGTTGGAAGAATGGCTTGAAAAGTTTGCCAAGATCTCTCTCGCTTGTAAACGACAAAAATGAGCCCTTAAATTAAATGCACTGTTTGAGATTTTTTAAAGTTATTTGAGATTTGCCCTTTTGGAGCAGACCAGTAAACACATTACTGTACAAAGCTGACTGTACCACGGCGTCAGTATAACTCGTTTCTATCGGTCTGTATACTCAAATGAACGGAGGTGACCGATCAACTCCTAAAGTCACAAACCGCTGGCGAAATAAACAGAAATGACCTATGAAAAACGCAAAATACTCACAGTCTGTGGGCGTACACTCCGTGTCAGCGCTTACACACATGTGACAGCCGTCAGGGGTCACTGCTCCGTTGTAGTCATCCCGTGGAACCTCCAGCATCTCCGGTACCTCGAGGCGCTAACAGGTAGCGTGAACTCCCTCATGGGCTGTCGTGAGAAATTCCGAACCCTCCGGTAACTCGGAGCGCTCTCAGACAGCTCCTCTGTCATCAGAAGCTATGATTTGCTATGAAAGGCTAAATAAACACTTGGCGGTTTGCTGAGCGGTAGCTCGCGTTTCTGCTAGCTAACATACACAGGTAAATACACACGTATAATATCGCCCAATCCTTGCACTCCCACCCGGTTGGAAGAAAGACTGGGATAAACGATGACATTAGTCCCTCACTCTGTGACTACAAGTTGTACAAGCATATATAATTGGACTCTGCGATTGTTTGGCCTCCTGTCCTGGGTGAACCCCGCTTTTATCCCGTAGTCAGCTGTGATTGGCTCCGGGGAAGCCGCGAACCCAGGAAAGTTTAAAAACGCTTCGTCGTCACGTGATTCATGTATCCCTCTGATGCGTTGATACAGAGAGTCTGAACTGCGATTTTTGGTCGTTTAAAAGCCAGTGAGGGCACTGATTAACAATATTTCTACAGCACATCGTCCCGTTTATGTAAATGTCGGCACTGTTAGAAGCTGGTGTTTCCTTGGTTTTGGTTTACAGATCATGGTGTTTATTTCTTTGAATTGTATGGAAGCCAAGATAAATAATATTCTAATACTTATTGATATATTTAGAGGGAGTTGAAGAGAACGAATATTTCAAAATGTATCAGAATAAATGTTAATTGTTTTTTTTTTATTCTTAGAAATATCAGTAATTAAGGGCTTAAGTAATTTTAATGTTTTAATGAGTAATCGTTTAAATTTTGGGCCTTATGAATTAATATAATATTGAGCCCTTAATGTTATATAATAGTTCTCTGCTCCCATCAGTTTAAAAAAAGGCATACGAGGTGTACAGGTTTTTCACTCTCACAGAGAAGAGAAAAAAAATGTCGGGTCAAGTAAACCAGCGCAATCTTAATGTTACTAGAGATTACAACAGAAAATGTGAAAATCATACTCATACATTACATTTGTTTGTGGAACAGGGAACCCTTGGAGCGAAGACGAATCCTCCTGTGGTGCTTGTGCTGAGAAAGAGGGAAAAAAGAGGAGAAAGGGTGAGAAACACCTCTACTGTATAGGCTTTGACAGGTGAAATAAAGACTATCTTGACAGATACTCCCACTTCATTGGTTGTAAAAATCAACAGTTCTACAGCATATACTAACAGAATTGCTGATGTATTACAGTAATAGAATACATGTTTAGTAATGACTTTTAAATACTTTTAGTACTGAGTAGAACAGTTAGCCTGGTATGATCCCATTTTTAGCCTGAACTTCAAGAGTCTCAAATATGCATCTGAACACATATCATTAGTCATGTATCTCAGAAACGGTTCTCTCGTTAGATACAACTGAATGAAGACAAAGGAATTTAGCAGACTGCTTGTGCCTGTGTGTGGTTCATGTTATGTTTGGCTATTTGTTTATATATATTATATTTTAGCCTAGCCTAGCCTCATCTGTTATGTTAATTGTTATGAGAACAGATCTGCTCATTTAGCCCGAAATAATTAACATGCTTTAATGCAAAAATTCATTTATTTCAAACTTGCTGTAAATATATAATCTTTGTACCTTTCAAAAGTGTATCACAAATTCTCTTTTCTGCTGCAGCTCTGCATGGCTGCTAGTCTTTACTGCTAACTTCCGGGAACTATCGAGAGGCTACAACAACAGCAGAGTTGACTGAAATCTCTCTCTTTACATGGCTCTAGAAGAAGAGGTTTGGAGAATGGATGGATATAGTGCTACTCAAACTTTCATAAAACCCCTAGCCCCCAGAGATCTGCATGCTGATTTAACCCTGGTCTATGATAGTAAATGACATTTCTGCTAAAATAATATTTCTAATAAAATAATATTTTGAGGCTGATAACTGATCTTTCTATCGAACAAGTGTTTTCCCACCCGTATTCTAACAGATCCTGCCTCCTACCCTTGGATTGGATAGTAATATTTGCTATATTGGAAATATTTACCAATAACTCACCAATCGGCTTTCGGCGAGCTGCTTCTGTGTCTGAACATTAGCCAATCCTGGCACAGGGGGCGGGCCTTATCTGAATGTAGGTGAGGAAACAGAGCTCTCATTAGTTGAATTCCCTCTAGTCGCACTTATGGGAATAAAAAAAAAAAAACTTTTACCAATTTTCGGGGCCCCTGGATGGATTTCATGCCATAGGCAACCGCCTATATCATCTATGCCACCGGTCGCCCCTGTAACGTACATGCCCCTGTGTGGTCCATGTGTCTGTGTTTTGGTTGTCCAGGTGTTCGTCTTAGCCACGCCCCCGTCAGCTGTCTCGTGTTTCCCAGGTCTCCTCCTCCCCAGGTGTTGTCAATTTATGTTCTATATATATCCTTGTGTTTCTAGTTCTAGTCGCGTTTTGTTAACATCATTTCATGTCGTCGAACCTGCCTGGTCTTTGTATTTTGGATTCCTGTTTAGTTTTCGAGTCTTGTTTCTTGTTTTGTGTTTACCTAGTTTTTTGTATTAAATCCTTCATTTCTTACAACCAACCCAGCTCTGCGCATGTTTCCAACACATCACAGCAATTTCTTGACAGAACAAAACGCCAAACATGTAAACAGCAATCCGGGAGCAAGAAGTGGAGGATTGGAAGAGGCGCGATAGAGATCCCAAGGAGGGGGAGAGCGAGGGGGAGAGGGACATTAAGCAGTACGAGGCGAGTTGTGGGGAACCTGAATTGGGCGAGCTGAGGAGGCGGTTGGGCTTGCTTGTGTGGTAGAGTCAAAGGGGATTTGAGCTTCCATCGGATACTGGCGACGCTTCACAAAACCGCCAGAAGCGCAAGAAAAAGCGCATTGCTGAGCCGGTAGTCGATGGAGTCTCCGAGGTGGCTCTGTCGTGGGAAGGGGCAGCCCACAAAAGCTCCACCCCCAGGGTGCTCAAACTGTCCAGCGTGCTGCTGGGAGACATGCAGCGACTGGCGCCCAGCGAGCGGGAACCTCAGTCTCCGCCTCAGGTACAGAAGCAGCGGCTGGCTACAATGGGAGTCTTGACTCAAACGTGACTCGGCTGCGTGTTACTGTGAAGACCTCAACACAAACATTAAATGTACGTCACAAGGGAGGTCTCCGTACAGGCAGCGCAGTTTTGGTTGTCCGTATGTTTGTCTTAGCCACGCCTCTGTCAGCTGTCTCGTGTTTCTAGTCGTAGTCACGTTTTGTTAATGTCATTTCATGTCGTCGAACCTGCCTGGTCTTTGTATTTTGGATTCCCGTTTAGTTTTCGAGTCTTGTTTCTTTTCTTGTGTTTACCTAGTTTTTTGTTTTAAAATCTTAATTTCTTACAACCAACCCAGCTCTGCGCATGTTTCCAACCCATCACAGCAATTTCCTGACAGCCCTCCCAGTAGAATCATCATATATTCAGCAAAGTAAGACAAGCTTAAATCTCACCTTACGTATTTATTCCTTCTTATTCATTCATGTACAGTAGCAGATCTCAGGAAAAAAAATGTAGTCTAATTTCTGGAGGTCTTATCTTAGTACCACCTAATTTTAAATTTAACATGCAGTTACAAAATAAGCAATTTAATGTCATTTCAGCATTGTACCTGTTACATACAAAAACATCTACTGTAATAGTGATACATAAATCATTGATTCTGAACATTTGGCTGAACACTTCACCACTCCATTACTACATAACTTATGCTATTGCTATCTACATCATCAATGTCCTGTGTGTAGTGTTTCAGTTTCTGGTTGATGAGAGTTGAAGAGACACACATACCTGCTGTTTGAGGTAGTGATTGACCATATCCAGTGTACTGTTCCAGAATATGCTTCTGTCAGTCATGAATTTCTAGCAGGAGTGTGAGCAGTTTTTGTTTTGACAGCAAAATTATGGTGGCAACTCTACTTCTCTGAAAATATGCTGCAATCCTTCTCATACAGCCCAGCAAACAGCTAACATGGGTGGTGCTTGGGAGCCCAGATTTAAAGTATAACTTAAACACCTGATGTTTCGCCCCAGCCTCCCTTATTGCTTGATCTATGTTTATCACAATAATACCAGTGGGCTGATTAGTTGTTGCATCTCCCATTAGAAAAACTCATGTCTTTGGATTATTGTGTTATTTCCTTCACCCCCTTACTTTATGATAAAAGCTGTGCAGCAAATGACTAATTAAGAGTTGTTTAATCTTATGCTAATTTAAGACACGACGGCTGCAGATTGTCTCTATGATGACACTGTAAATGGGGGAGCATTTTACCTGTGTTAGTGGTTATTTAAGGCATAATGCACTGGCAGAAGGAGCACATAGTCTTTGTTTGGTTCACACGCTTATCATCATTTCCTTGCCTCCGTACTGAAAAACCAAAATTGTGCCACATGAATAACTAACTTAAAGATTGACATAGCTCTTTATTTTAATCTGTGTTTTAACCCCTTCTTCTTTCTTTACTTTCCTGCCAACATGTAACATTAGTCAAGCAAAACTGAGCTTATGCCTGTTGTGCCCTATTGCATTAACATTAATAAATAGTTTCTACATCCTCTAGGAGTCACAGTGAAATTATATTTTTGAATTGTGAAATATTAACCTGCTTACCATTATTACACTGGTACAATTCATATCATATTATTGAACCATGATATATTGCACCATAGTGCATTGATGTCAGAGCTTTTGAAAAGTCCAAGAGGAAGTACAGATGTAGATCTTAACTGAAAGATATAATTAGGCATTAATGGTTCCATCAAATGCATCAGCAGACACTGTGATGGCCCTACTGTTAAGAACTGATTCGGCCTCACACAGAACCATGTTAAGGCCTGCTCATCATGGGTTTGTTGATGTAGAGCTGAACAGAGAATCCTTTGAACCATCTCAATGATGTACTCTTTCTTTTAGAATTCTGTTTTGAAGTAAACCATGAGTGAGGGATATCACTGCTGCTTTCAACTGTTCCATTGTTTGATCTGACCTGACATGAAATGTCTAATGGCATGAATACATGAATCTGTGTCTAGAGAATCTGCCTTTTCTAGATATACTGTTCTGCTAACCATGCAGATAAAAATACTCCATCAGTACTATCGTTTAACCAGTAAATGATAATTTCCCTTTTCACAACTTTAGGTGTTGTTGTTGACAGCCTGGCCAACTCTATTGAGAATGCTCACCTCTGACAAAAACAAATACGAGACCTTTCAGCTTGTACCATTATCATCAGTGCTTACACACTATCCACCCAGTGATAATTTATGCATTTCAATTTTAGAATCAATAAGCCTTTTCTGCAGACTTGTATACATACCCTGTGCCCAGAGTCTGCTTGAAGTTCTTTTTACATTAAGTTGCAAGATGTGATTACATTTTGAGTTCAATGTTTGAGTTGTTTGTTAGTCTTGATACTGAATAATGCTGATGTCCTTTTGATTTCAGGATCAACCATTGTAATGGTCCATGTTTGACCCTAGATCCATCTTTTGCTTTCCACAAATTTCTTAGCATCCATCCTTCATGATGCGTCATCAGCTTGGTTCTCTTTAATGTCAGCATATCTCCATAAGCACAAAATTGTGTTCTCTCTTATAGACACAAGATTGGCTACAAATGTGTGGAATCATGCATGTGTAATTACCTGTGTACCTCCACTCCAGAATCATGTGGTCTGATACAATGAGGGATTTTAAAGTTGTTTAGTTTTACAAGATACTTTTCAGATATAGTTTGAGGCAGTTGTTCTTGAAGCATACACTTTCTCAAATCCAAGCAGATCATATACTGTCCCCTTTGAGTATACAGCTTCTCTTTGGTGATCATGTTGATCATGAAATTATAATTTTCAATGCACAAACAAGTTATGTTTGTCCCGATCCAACTGTCTGAATTTGTTTGCCTGATGTTCTTTTGGAGAAGTAGAAAGGACAGAATGACCCAAAATGTTGCATACCCATTCTATACGTATCTCTTTTAGCATGCAACAGAGAGAGAACCAACCAGTTGTTTTGCATCTTGGTCTAATAGTATGGACTTTAGACAGTCATCCACCTGCAAGCTCCTCATGATGTCAGTTATTAATTGTTTTCATTGTGATCTCCTGCTCTTCTTAATGCAAAACTGGCACAGCTTGGTGAAGAAACAGGTTCGGACAAATGCACAGTATATCCATGAAGAGAAACATAGGCACTGCTTATTGTTCCTTTTTCAGTACTTTGCACCGCTCATTCAATATAAATCATTGGTTGGTGTCCTTATTACATATATCACGTCAAACGTTTTTAAGAATGTGTCCTTTCACCAGACATTTTTTATCCTTTAGAAAGTTGATTTGTTTCTTATATGACCTTTTTCTCAGGAATGAACAGTTTCTAAGGTGTGACTCCCATTACATTTGTGGCATTTTAGCTGGTTTGGCTCTATGCTGGATGCAAAATTCCTTGTTGCCTTTGGCTTACACAATATTTAGATTTTACCTTTGCCTTTCTCATTATCCTGACTATTTATTCCCAAATGCTGGGCCAGTAAGCATTCAAAATTGGCTTTCAATTAGTGTCACAAGATCAGCAAGCTCTATCTTAGAATTTTGTCCTGTAAATCATTTGTAAAAACTCTCCTTCTTTTTCTAATTTTGTATGACAGTTTGAGAACAATCCCTTTTAATGTTAGAGGCTAAATCCAATTAGTCAATCATAGCATTACAATGAGAAATGGGGGAACATGTATGCTACTTTTTGCACCTTCTGTTGTATTTGCTGGCCAGGCATAGGCCTTTCGGTATGAACATAATATCTTGTATTAATTTACAAAATGCACTTGCAACAGGCTTTCTACCCTTTGGTACCCTCTGGCTGAAGGGTAGTTCCTTAGAAGATTTCTAGCTTGACCTCTAGTGTACTGTTTTAGGAAGTGCAGTCAGTCTCGTTACTGGTTGCCTACCATTCAGCAGAATGTTCAAAGGATTGAAGCAATGATCTAAACTGTAAAGCCCTGAAACACAGTTATGTCCTTTAGTTGCAAGGATATGTACTGATGTTGCCTTCCAGTATGTATCAGAAGTCAGAAATTTTTGCTGGATTGAGTTGGTCAAATTCTACTCTTCCCTCCATCACTTCTTCTGGTATTTGTACTCTGGATGAAGAGACAGTTTGGAGATTTCTTGGTTGTAGTCTTTGCCTAACAATTTGACCACTCATAATGCTTTGTCACACTGGACTTTCTTTGACCAGAAAAAAAGTCTAGTCTGTGGACAACAAAGATGGCTTGAGAAGTCTTTGAGCTGTGGTTGCAGGACTGAACTTGAAGGAACATGAGCAGAGTTTTGAATATAAACGCTATCCTTGAGAAGTATGCTTTGTGTTTCTGCTGCAACCTGCTGCACACTTTGTGATGATTCTTCAGGACTCTATTAAATAATCAACTTGAAATCTATGCCACTCCATATCTTTTATCCATTTCAACCCAATAAGTGTTTGTGCCATCTACAGACATGGAGCTGGCGTTTTGCTCTGCTCTTTTAAACACACTGATTTTTGCTGAAGCAGCTGTGAGTTCTGTGAGTGCCAACATTTCTTTTCTTTTTCTCTGTTCCTCCTTTTGTCCATTTTATAGTTTCTGTTGCTTCTTTAGAGCATGTCTTGCCTAATGTGCAAAACCTTTTGTAATCAAAGCTCTGTTTTCAGCTTGTATGCATGCTGATGAAGTTGAGGATGTCCTTGATTACTCTGAACAATTACCTTTTTTTTTTACAGTTTAACTGGAGATTGTAGATCTGCTGCCCTGCTTCAAGATTCAAAACTTTTTTAACATTTGCTCATTAACAGGTACAAGAATGTTAGAATTAGGAAGTAGTGAAAAGTACCCTTAGTAAGACAATACATATAAATACTAAATAATAAGAAATAGTAATGTAAGTTTGTGTGTGGTGGTGTGTGCATGTGTGTTTAGTGGGAGGGTGCTGTCAGTCTTTTTTTCACAGTGTTAGAAGAGTAATGACTGGGGCATGGTATTTCATTTTTGCCAAATTGTCCATTGCAAGTAGCCTGATAGCTGCTGAGAAAAAAAAGAACTATTGTGGAAGTGCTTCCTGTTTGTTCTGATGCTCTTTGGTTGGTTGTATTTTATTTGGTGTCTGGAGTTTCTGGAGTGTCTAGGGTGATGTGGGTATTTGAGAATGGCCTGCAGTTTCAGTTGGTAAATCTGACTGACTTGGACTTCAGAACTCAGAAATAGCAGCCATTTGGGGGTCATACCAAATCCTGTCATCATCAGTGACATGAACAGATGTTTAGAGGGGCAGTGGCTCTTCTAAAATAGACACACCCCATGTGTTGAAGGGATTACAGCGGGATAGAGAAATCACATTAAAAATGGAGAGCTTTCTGAATATTTCACAGTTTTTTATGCCTCTTTAGCCATTTGCAGCCTTTGGAGATCCAGTATCTTTAGACGAATTAGGACATTTACCAATCTACATATTACTTAGCTAACCAGATCGTACAAAAACAGTGACCAGTTGCACATTACATCTAACTAGTCTATGTTAGACAAATTTAGTTTGCTTACTTTGGCAGGGTAGACTGGCAGATTGGTCTTTCTCTAGTTAATTGTTTCGTACACTGATCCATGCCACGTTATTTTAGGGATGGCATGTGCCTTTCTGGGTGCACGTCTTTTACGTCACATCATTTCCAGAGAGTTCAGCTCCTGCGGGTATAGGTGGTTACGTCTACACTGAATTTGACTTCATTTAATTTGTCTGATCACTCCCTCTCCTTTAACTACAATTGGGAGGGTTGCTGTTGCCTATTTTTTTTCTATCTTTATCCCTTACCTGGATAGAAGCACAGATGGCTGGCTGAGTTCCAAGCGGTGGTGGTCCTTCTGTGTAGAACACTTATTTTCATTGGAGTAGTGTCCTTACAGGTGTTTAGTGGTAGGCCCTTTTTCTTCCTGTGACCAGCTGCGGTAAGCCCCAGCCCTGTGTCCTGTTGGACATGTTTATGTATGTATTTCTTTTTGTACTGATATAAGGTAGTGTGGTGTGCCTTTACCCAGTTGCTGGGTGTGTAGTATTGGTATGTCAAGTTGTTTCTGGCATCTGCAGTCCTTAGCAAGTCTTTCTTTGTACAAGAACAGGCAATTGTCCATGCCATTCCCCAAAGTGTTTCTTTGCTGCATGCAGTATACTAATTGGTACATAGGGCACATTGTTTTTTGATAAAGTCCATGCTTTAACAAGCAAACAATACAGAAGACAATCCAGTTCTTTATTCTTCCCAAAGCTTTCCCAACTAATGTGGTGATCTATTTTACATTTCCAGATATTTTTGATGCCTGATTAAAAGGCATTTCTTACAACCCTGGTGCACTTTTCCACAACTAAATATTGAAGAAAATGAATAAAGAAACGTCAAACTGGAGTAAATGAACTAAAAGCAAAAAAAATAAAAAATAAGGAGAACACAAAAACCAGTGCTGGGTGTAGGATAGCTGTTTTGCCTTAATTACTCCACTTTCCTCTCCTTTACTCCATGTTTTATCGCTCAGTAGGCCTGCAGCAGGGAAAAAAGGGGAAAAAAATGATAACACATGGTTTCTACAATAGATTTAAGTAGCCTATAAGTTACAATCGGAATAATACAATACAGGACAAATATAGCGCCTTTGAGTCATTTCAAACTATAGGTTCCAATATGATTCTTGACTTGTGATTCTTATATAATATTTAAAATCTTTACATTATGTGAGGGTTATTTTAACATTAACAAAAACTCTTCAAGCAGCTCCTTTACCAAACTGTCTTTAAATAACAACCCATTGAAATGGTCTTCAGAGTATGGGTTCTCAAGCCACTCCATAGGGACTCATAAATGGTACACATTATTTTTCTTTCCTGTGTGCTTTGAGTTGGGTTGGAGTAACAATATGGAACATTTAGAGGACCCTGAGAACCCTCTTTAGGGGTTTAGGGAATGAGAAGTGGTTCTACAAATAATTTTGCACTTTTGTTTTTAAAAGAGAACACTCAGGCATCATGCAGACAATGGAATCGACAGGCAGAAAACAAGCCTGTGGGATTAATTAGACCATTTAACCAAAAATATAGTAAAAAAGCAAGGGAAGATAACTTGCATTTTATGGAGTGTGAAATATTGGTTGTGAGAGTAGAATGGTAGCTAATGAGTAGCAGGCATTGCAGGCTTAGAGGAACACCTGAGGGATTAGCACAGTGTGAGAATGAGAGTGGGAGTGAAAGGAAGAAGTCTGGGTAAACTAATCCTACTCCTCCCTTCACTGGGGACCTACAGAGAGAAATCAAAATGAGGATCGAGGTAGAATAGAGAACTGAGGGAGAGAGAAGAAGCAGGAAGAAATTTAGAAAGATTTGGCAAGAGAAAGTACACAAGAGGCCTCAGCAGGAGCCCTGATATCACCACAGCCTGTTCTTCTCAGCAAGTATAATTGCAGCCCGCCTCAGCGTGGACCAGGAAGCAAGCAGCAACCTCCAGATTCTCTGCACTTGCCATTTGATGCACTGTTTTGTTTGCAGAGACTTGTGGGTGAAGAGGGCAGGATGCAATTTGGAGACAGAGTGGGCTCAAAGAGCCAGTTCCGCCTGCAGTCCCTCTAAGTGTGTTAGCCTGAGTGCCTGCTGTTTAAGAGACGTGGAAGGGTGACAGCAGGATCACTCCTCTCTCCCTCCATTGCTTCAGCCACAGCAAAGATGGGCAGAATAAGAGCTCTGTGTATGGCTGCAGTATATAACCCACATTTTGAACAATTCTTTCAACACTACACTGCACCAAGCACAGTTGTTTAACCAGTGCACATAAATAAAAAGTACCCACTTCACATTAAGACCTTTTTTTGGTTCTGCTCCCAACCTCTCCCACAAGATTTCATTCTGCTTCCGCAGAAAAAAACAACACCATTTGTCCTGCTCCTGCCCACAACCAAAACATTTCAGCCCACTCCTGCCCGTAGTGTGATGGAGGCTAATTCACATCCAATATTTGACATTGTCTGTTCTGTTGAAATAATTTGCCAATCATGGTAATATTCGCTTTGTTGTGAAGCAACTTTATCAGAAGCTTCTTATTCTCAATAATCAAAATGAAGGAATTTATTGGAAAGGAAGAATTGAAATAAATAATATAAATAATATAAAAAAGTACAAATTTGAATAACTCAATCATTGTACAGATTTTTACATTTGTAATATTGTTTTCTTCTGAGCGAATACTGTTAGTTACTGACACATTAATCTTAAACAAATTCCTCAAAGCTGGGTGCTCTTGTGCTACTGTCTTTCACACAAAGTACTTTGGAGAGGATTAAATATAGTCACTTCAATTTTTTTTAAAAAGGTATCATAAGTCTGGTGCTGCCAGTTGTTTTAATGTGCTATTAATTAAATAAGGCTTGGCCAAAGTAACACAGCAGTGTGTTTGAAACAGATTAGCTAGCAATGAAAATATTCAAATAATAGCAGTAGGCAGGTAACAACAGCGCCTGGGGAACAGTGTAGTGGGACGTACCTTGTTTAAGGGTACCTCAGTGTTAGCCGGGCAGAGAGTTGAATCTGCAACCTTTTGCTCAAGGGCAAGGTCCTAACCACTAGGCCACCACTGCCCAACACATGCATTTTTATCAAAATTTAATGGAACTTGAAGTTTAAGACAGGCTTCTGTTTCACAGACACAGTATCCTCTAAGCAGCTGTATATACTTATTTTCTGTTCATCTCCAATTATAGCATGTTAGGATCAGCAAGTTCAGCATTTGCATGTCAGCAATTCCTGAAGTTAGAGCAGCCAATCTGATTGTGTTGGACTAATTCTAACATTTCTTTTTTTAAATTAGGTCACTACTATAATAACAAAAACATTTAAATGTTAATGGTAAAATTATTAGAAGGGTTATATTTTATATTTGAAAACTCGGATGTTGGTGTGTGGGTGTAGGTTCTGAATTTGAAAGAAGCACATTTCATTTTTAGCCAAATTAGGAAAGGACTGCAAGAGAGGACAACCTGGTAACACTTTATAATACTGTTTCATAGTTAATACATAACTATGCGGGAACTAAGCAGGAATAAATTAACAGTGCATCATCAATATCTAAATCACTGCAGCTGTCTGATCAAGATTACGGGTTAGGTACTCAATAGTAAATAGTGAACTAATTATTACAGTATTTAACTATTGATTAAACAATAATTATCAAGTCATACATATCTGTTAGAGAACTACTTTCTAACTATGGCTGTATTTATGATAACTACTGATTAATATCTGATCACATCAACAATAACTGCTGTAACTCACAGCAAACTGTGACAAAGTAAAGCTTATTTAATGTAGCTAAACTGTGCTAACTTGCTAATGTTGAGGGAACTGGTGGAAAGGTTTATTGTTGTTATCGCTCTCTCTCTCTTCAGTTATTTGTGAACTTAGCAATGTGAGATTCACACAAAGTGAATAAAAAAAAGAGGTTAATGCCATACTGTCATGCCCACCTCATGCCTCCTGTAAGTTGGCACCAATCTGCATCAGAATTACTCTCCCCAGTTACGTAGCCTGCAATACCCCAGTTCTAGTTTGCTTATCTGTTTTTACCTTTGCTTTGTGCTTTGTTTATTATACCTGTTTGCTTTTGCTCATGTCATCTTTTGGAATATGTTTTTACATCTACAATAAAGTTTTAGATTTTTTTTCAATATTATATGTTTCTAATGAGACATTGTGATGTTTATGTTGTGTTCAATTTGCTTTTCTTTAAATACAAGGGACACTGGACAAATATTGACTTGAAAGTACAAAGTATGACTTCACCGTAGGCCTGTATATGACAAACAAATGTTTAAGTGTGCTTAATTTATCTTAGCTGGTTGTGCATTGCTTTTGCATTTCTCTGTGGGGGTAATGAGCATAACAAGGGTCTGTCAGTTACAATAACCTATAACTGAGAAGTGATATATTAAAAGGATTTTAAAAGCTCATTTAATTTTTTTTGTTTGTTTTTGTTGTATTTTTTTTTGTATACTGATCCAATATTGATGAACTTGAGTAAACCGCTATGTTATAATACTGTTCTTGTTCATCATTACCCTCTCACAGTAACATTTAAGTTGTTAGAAGGGTCAGAAGAAAGTAATTACTAATTGTCTACTGACTACAATTTGAAGTTTTCCCAAACAGGGCTTTTTAGATTGCAGTTTAAACCAGTATGTTTTCATGTGGGCCTGGGCCACTGTACTGAATGCATTGCCTGATGGACAGGAGTCACAAAACATCACTTCTTCTTTCAAGCTAAAACAGGCAAATAATTCAACAACATCCATGTGGTAATGAATTTGTTTAAAAGTCCCAGTTAATTTGACAGTTCCTCTTTAAGAAGAGATTCTAGCAGAGAAGAAACACCATTCAAGTGAGTTCCCTTTTAATTGATCGTTATAAAAATGATTATTTGTTTTCTTATCTCATTCATTTGTCACTTCTTAACTCATTTTTCAGGTACTTTTTAATATAAGAGTTCCTGCTCCAGCTCTGCTGATATTACCTTCTATTTTTTAGTACACTGAAGGCTTTTCACTTTCTCTCCATCATGGCCGATTTCTGTGGGGATTTGTGTTGGTGAGAAGCAATACATTTCAACAATTTTAGGACCTTTCTAACTGAATTGCCTTATTGGGCCTCAATCTAACTCTCTAATATTAAATTGGATTATGGTAATGCAGAGTCCCCAGCAGACACCTGGACTAAATTTCCTAGAGGTTGCACCCTTTCCTGCTCACACCAGTGCAGTAACTAATCTTGTAGTGTACCTAAGCTTGATAAACCGCTTTGTGTTCTATTACAGTGGCTTAGGCTAAGACACTCGATTCTTGTGAAATAATTCAAGAGGTATTGACTGTAGTTTTTACAGTTTTCTTTATTATTCTACTAGAGTGGAGGGAAGGGTCCTCCAAGTAATGCACTGAGGATGATTTAAATGCACTTTTGAATGTTTAAATTAGAGTTCTGAAAATATTAAATTATCTCTACAGAATTACTATGGTCAAAAGAATTAATGGTGAAGATTTTATCATGATATATATAACCACCCCCTGTTGATATGGAATGTTAACCAATGAACATTCTAATGTGTTTAAACTCTTTAAATAATTGTTAAATAGAGCTGTTATCCTATTACCTTTACAGACAGATTTTTTAAATATATACTGCTTCACATTTGACACACAGTCCATAAGTAAATCACCCACAAACAAAGTGGACATGCAGTGGATAAAACACATACATGATGTTTCTCTTGCAATGCTATATAACACATCCAAATATCAGCCAGGGAGCCAGTGTTCAATCAACATTTCAGCTGTTTTAGGAAGGTATCTGATAAATGTGCGACATAAAACTGAAATAAAAGAATGAATAACAAAAGAAGAATTCACACAGGGGTGGTACTAATGCAGCAACAGGAATAACTGTTTAAAAAAATCTCCTGCTGAGACTTAATGGACAGTGAAAATATCCCCAAGTTGCTTTACCAACGCCACTGGAACCTTCATGTCATTAACAACATTTATTTGCCGTTTCATTGCGAGCAAACTAACTGCAGCTTACTCTGAAGCATGCAAGTGTGTGTGGGAAGAAGAGGGGAGAGGGGGGAGGGCACCAGCATTAAGGAGCATCACCACTACTATTGTTGGACTGTGAGCCACCTATGTACCAGGGAAATGACACCATTATGTATTTACAGTGTTACTATACGTACGTGTATTAATAACTCAGTATCCATATTTTGTTCTGTAAATATCATGGCTATAATCAATACTAGTTTATTGTGACATGTTATGTGGTTAATAAGTAATTATGATAATATCCAGTGATGCATGTGTTCAGCTATTCTCAAATATAATAAACTTATATTCTCTTAAAAAAAACAAAATGCATATTCTCTGCAAATTTTTCTTTTTGTTTTTATATTACATGTTTAGCTTCATGTTTGTGAAAGAAATTAGAACAACACAAATTTTGTAGACAGCACACTGTGTCAACTGTATATGGTTGAAATGACAATAAAAGCCTACTTAAATTGACTTGACTAGAATAATGCATTAATGGAGCACCACATAATGTGTAAGTCTTTACAGTGTTTACTCCTACATCCTACAAATCTTGAAGACTACCACACAGAAAGGGTTTCACTATCGTTCCAAGTCAAATAATTTGTTACTATACAGAACCATTTGGAAAAGGGAGTTTTCTGTGTTCCTTTCCTTAAGAAGTACAGTAGTGATGCTAACTTATTAGTAAACTGCGTAATCTCTTCCTATGTAAAGTATGTTGGTGTGTAAGAGAACGTTTAGAACTACTATGTTTTGATAGCCCCCTATAGATAACTTACAAGTAATTTAATTATTACTAATCTACCTGGTGAATCTCAGTGGAGAGACAGGGTTAGGCTTGGGATTAGGATTTGTTTATGGTTATGATCAGGTTTAAGAGAATATATTGCAATCAGCTGCATTTAATAGATATTTAGTTTCATGTTAGTTTAAGAAAAGGTGTACATCTGCAAAGCATCTACCATGGAAAGTGTTACCCAAGTTTCTTTAAAATTTATTTATTTATTTATTTATTTATTTATTTATTTATGTTGCACATGTTAAAAAATGAAGCTGTAAACCAAATGTTGATAAATTGCTGTTAGCTATTTAATTTACAGGTTGTTAAGAAGTAACATTCAGTAAAAAATGTATTTAATCATTACTAGAGGTGTAAAAACACACACAGACATTCAGTTTACACATCCATGTAAATAAATTAAGTGAGAACACATCAGCTTAGAGAAAGATGACACTGCCAAAAAAGAACCAAAAAAGTCTGGGCAGGACTGTTCAATATCTGTTTTATTCAAAACTAAAGCAGTAGAGTCTTACTGTAATATAAAGCTCCTGTGTGATGTATTAGTGTAGAGGGTAAAGCAGTCTCACCCATTAAGCAGTCTGGAAATGCCTCATCATCATACTGATTGTACGGGTTAAAGCAAGGCATGGCACGGATAAGACAAAAATCAATGATAAATGCTTGGAATAAATCACATCAATGCTCATAAATCTCTTCTGCTTCAAAGGGCATTTTAGGAGCACTGACATCATTCTGTCTGAATAAAGACTGAATGTTTGCTTGAGAAAGAAACAAACAATGCGTATTGTGCTGGTGGTAAAGCAATGAATTGTATTGAATGTGTATTGTGGTAGTAGAGAAGCAGCTCTCTCAGCCCCTGTGCACATGTGCAGGACTCCTCATGAGTCTTGGGTGACCAGTGATTGGATCTCACTTCCCTATGCTACGTGTAAATAAACACGTACATCACTTCCGTCTGCAAAGACCAAATACATTGTTGTTTTAAACAGGCACAAAGCAGCAATGCATGTCCCATACTGAGTTTGCCAGAATTCAAACAATACAGACCAGGACTGTCATGCCCCTCGTGTCTCCACGTTTCCGTTTTGTTTTGGTGTGAGCCACGTGTCTTGTCCTCGTGTTCGTGTTTTGCCACACCCTCGCCCCACCTCACACCTGGTCCTCGTTCCCCGTCCCCAGGTGTCGTGAATTCATGTTTGTTATTTAAACTCTTGTGTTTGAGCTCATGTTGTCAGTCTTTGTATGTAGGTCACCCCATGTCATGTTTGTTCATTCATGCCTTGTGAGTCCTCGTTCTTGTTCTAGCCCCGTTTATGGTTCCTCGTGTTTTGTTTTCACTGTTCAAGTTTTGTAGTGTTTTGTTTGTTTTGGTTAATAAACCCCTTTTTATTTAATACCTCGTTTGCACTTGCTTCCTGCCTCAAACAACCCACATTCGTGACAGGAAATCACAGCAAGTAGATAAGAAAGCAAACATCGTTCAGAAGAAGCTTTGCCATATTTCAGGGACACAATGACTTGAAAATGATGCTATTCATTCATTTTTTTTTACATTTTTGCTTTGTAATTAGTACTACTATTATTTTTTTGCCGTTGAAGATGCCACAGAGAAATGTTACTAACAGAGTTTTTTCACTGGTGCACAGAGGGCGACATCAGACAGACGGCTCGTAGTGCGTGCTCATTGTTTCTTGGGTGCATTCACCGCTTAAAGCTTACCGTGCAACAACAGAGTTAGTTTATTTCCTACATCTCTAATGTTTAAGCACCTACAAGCAATCAGTTGAAGACGTGCAAGAGACATTAAACTGTAGATTTAGATGCAACACATTATATATAAAAGAAATAGAAGTGTTCACCTCCTAAAACAACTTATAAACAACATATTTATTTTCACATACCCCCCTGCACTACAATCCAATTGGCATCAAGTGCCAAAGCAGTTTCTTTCCTTGGGTAACTGGTCATGAGTGTTCCTACTCCTTGTGTCATCTTTGCACAACCTGCTATTTTGCACCTGTCAGAACCATAACTGTGTTCAGGTCACTGCTGCACTGTCTTCGTTTGTGCCTCTCTGTTTGCTCATCTTTGTGCACAACTTTTTGTTGTCAGTTGTATAGTTTGTATTGTCCTGTGTTTCATGCAGCATCGTGGTCCTGGAGGAACATTGTTTTGTTCCACTGTGTACTGTGTGAACTGTACAGTATATGGTTAAAATGACAATTTACTTGTCTTGACCTGACTTGAGTTGACTTGCTAGACTCAAGAAGAAATGTCATGTGATTTAGACACTAGTGATACTCTGAAAGTAATTACATTTACATGCATCACAATATTAAAATAATCCTGTCGAAGCCAAACTAAACTGAAATCATATTTTGTGTTAGTGAGACGTAGATGAGTAGATGGTAGCATTATTTTCCAGAGTATTACTTATTTACAACACACAGTTCGAGCATTTGTATTGCTCAAGTTCACAGAAAATGGAGATTCACTTAAATCTGAGGCTGAGACCCTAAAGACCATACTTAGCTTTGAATCATGAAGCCCACTGTTCATGTGGGGTTTATGATTTAAGTGATGTGTAAAACTGAACAGCAGAAACCCCTTTCAGCACACCAAGCATAGACAGCATTAGTCCACATATATCTTTATTCATATTCAATAGCACACTTTGGATAAGCACCATAACCTTGTATTAGCTTGTATCAATCAATGTTTTATTAGCTACCCGCAAGCTATACTTTTTTTCACACCCAGTGGAAAAGCCTAATCATATCACATGCTATGAATTGTTACAGAAAATGGAAATTCAAGCTTTTTTATTCACCTTATTGTAGCTGGATCAGCTTTTGAATTTGCCTTTTTATCCTGGGGTCTTCTATTTGAATGTGCTGAATGAAAGGATATCTTTTTAGGACAGCCTCTCATTATTTCCACATGAGCTAAAAAAAAAAAAAAAGCAGGAGATGCATATAAATTAACACTTGCCAGGACCATATTTCAGTCTGTGTTGTTAAGAATAGCAATATCATTCAAAATGAAAAGTCATTCTATTTTATTTTTGGACTTTTGAAAAGTCTCGGTTATGATTATGAAGTTTTTGCTCAGACTGTCCTAATGGATTTCTTCTGAAGTTATTACTTTCATTCAGGAGCAATATTATGCTGGGATGGTTCTGAGATTCTGATCGTGTACAGATTTCATTATAGTTATCTATTATAATATCTAATATAATGGTTTTAATAAGGCCATCCATTTTGAGGTATATGTGATACTGGAGGCAGTGCCCTGAGCATAGACTAAATAAGTATAGACTAAATCAATGTCCATAAATAAGTAAGGGAAAAATATAGTACTACTATTCATTCTACTACTACCACCACGGTTGTTGTTATTGTTATTATTATTATTATTATTATTAATAATAATAATAATAATAATAATAATAATGATAATAAACTGGCAAGTGGACAGCAATGTTACATACATAGCTTTTATTCCTTCTAAGTTTACAGAGTTATTTATATTTATCCTCTTTTTGCTGAACTATTAAAGTGTAATTACATAATTTCATAATTAATTACATAATTATGTAATAAATTACATTAATGTATTAATTTTGATAATCCTCTTATCCTAAGCAGGGGTGGTGGGGGTGCTCATGGAGAAAAGGACCATCCTCGAGAGGTGGCATTACAGGGCACACACACAGAACACACTGACACCTAGCATCAATTCTTTGTCAACAGCCGAAATCTGTGTGTCTGGCTTTTTTTTAACTTGTTTTAATGTCAACAATTGACAAGAACATGGCAAAAGTGATTTTTTACTTGATAATTACGTGATAATTCAAACCCCAATCACTTTTACATTTTAATCAAAATCTCTTCTTTAATTGAAATGTGTAATTTGCAATGTCAACAGAACTCTATTAGTACCCTATGTTACAAATAGGACTTATTCAAATAAGTTCAGACATGCATTTGTTATATTTTTAAAGTACTGTGGGTTCTACATGGATTACGCTACACACTCACAGTGTGGATTACCTGATGGAAGCCCACAGCAAGTCTGCCAATGAGTCCATCACTTTACCCTTACATATAATTAAAAATGCCTAAGGCTAGACCATAGCAGACATGATATTTACCCTTAGTTCTTAGCAGCTCATTTAACCTCATTTGTCTATTCTGGATGCAGAAAATAGAGCTAATTCTCAGAAACAGTACTTTACACTGCAAGAGTAGGTTTTAAGTACATACTTTAGTAAAGTTGATTCGTTCATTACTCTTGTCTAGTTTCAGTTTCAGCAAGTGTTTAAATGCTCACTTATTTTTGTTTTGTCCCAATTTAGTCACAGCCCTCAGTGTATTTTTCTCTGTGTTAGCACCTTTTCATACCAGCCTCGGCTGACTGAAAGCTAGCAGCACACACTTTGTATAATATGAAGACATGCAGAAATGTTGAGGACATCAACATTTTGAGAGAAGGGCACTTAGAAGCAAAAAATCTGATTTACACTACTTTTCACTAACACTAGCTAAATGTGTCCACAGCTGCAAAGCTGCAAATAGGGTTGCTTTTTGTACATTTTTGGCCTGAACAGTCTGATTTTGAGCATCATTGTCCGATAGGTTCTGTAAGTCTAGTCTCATTTGTACATAAGGTGCTAATGTAGCCCTATCTTTGCCCCTCTCTCTCTCCCCCCCCCTTTCTCTCTCTCGACCAAGATTTCATCAATCACAAGTGATCATGTCACTCCACATGGGTATGGGATTTCCATTGCCTGATGGGTGCTTTTTGCAGCTGCATCTTAAACCAATGAAAAATTAGTACACAACCAGTGGTGCTATTATCATTTTGAGCATGTGAAGTGAAAGTGACTATTTGTCATTGTGAACACACTGAAGCACCACAACTAAATGCAACCTCTGCATTTAACCCATCACACGTGCACACATGGAGCAGCTATCAACAGCGCCCGGGGAGCAGTGTAGTGGGACG
>JBBPDA010000030.1:10991092-11010148 GCA_037974385.1 Arnoldichthys spilopterus
CACGTGTGATGGGTTAAATGCAGAGGTCACATTTTGTTGTGGTGCTTGAGTGTGTTCACAATGACAAATAGTCACGAGCCATCTGTGTCTTTTTGTGTGACTTGCTGAGCTGAAAAAAGTCCACTGGTCAAATAACCTGTTGTCAGTGTGGTCAAATGCCAAATAGTAATCTTAGTACTCAAATAGTATCTTTTATCTAAAAACGTATCTATTATTTTCATTAGCAGATCCCTACTGATGACGCCTAGCAAATTAAATTCCTCTTCATTTGTGATTTGGAAATGTAGCAGGTCTAGCCATTCATGAAATACATTACAATGCACTGATACACTTTCATCCATCTCAGATAATTGCAATGAAACAAGCCTCCATGATCCTGTTTAGCATTCTTAGTGTCTCGTTGCTCCTCATGTTAACAGGCAGTATGTGTACTATTGACTCTAGTCAAGAGCCAAGGGGCTGTTTTAGAATAGAAGAGGTCAGTGACTGCTACATTCAGAGGTAATAGAAGCTATCTCAGGTGTCCTCACCCTCATGCTTGACCTGACCAGCGATAGGCCAAGAAACCACAAGGCAATCAGAGACTGAGACTGAGAGAAACCTGAATGTAGTGGATGCACTGTTTCTCTCTGTGGATGGCAAGAGTAAGTGTAAAAGTAATATCTGTCTGAATAGGTTCCAATGCCCCACAGTGTGAAGGAAGCACGGCATACGGCCATTCAACAATAGTAAAACGTAAATGAGAGATTTAAACAGTAGAGTGAAGTTAATTACATGTGTGATTTTTTAAGATGAGACTACAGTTAGGGCTTAGCAATACACCAGAACTCTCAAAACCTCATATGCAGAGGTGTATTATGCCAACAAAAAAGGCTGACATGACTGATATCATACATATAACCACACATATGTTTTTTGAGAGTATGCAGAAGAATGAGTTGGATAAAAAGGAACAATAACTGTATGTTTAGCAAGAATATTTAAATCTTTCCCTAGGGGACTCATGTGTGTGCAATTAGAATAACCTTGTTATTAGCCAAATTTAACCTTGCTAAATTAGGTAAAATCACATTCAAAACACAATGGCCAATGTGATGCTAAATTACAGAAGCAATAAATAGAAATGAAGCTATCATAATATAACATTCTGACATAACAAAGAGGTGAACAAGGAAAGCACTAAAAGAGAGATCAACAAATGCATCTGAAGTTACTTCAAGAGAGGAAGACAGACAAGAGGCTTTCAGTGTGATTTCATGAAGACCCCTTGTGCGGCAATTTAGAAAGTGAAAGGAATCTGAAATAAATAAGGCTAGCATTGAGCTGCTCACATTTGACTTGCTGTCCATTTGTGTGGCTCACTGCTGCGTTCCCTATCAGTTAATATGCTCTTTTTAGCATTGAAGCAGTAACTTATTAGAGATCTCAGTGGGTATCCCGGTCTCATGAAATCATTCACTCCCCTTCACCGAAGACATCTGCACAGTTTATGCAAATCAAAGCACACTGACAGAGAAAGGAACCCATTTTAATCAGTTCTTTTTTTTCTTACAGGACAATGTTAGCTTTGGAGAATGATTGCTTTATGAAAGAGACGAAGCTGTGCCTGAATTCATCATTGTCTGAGTAAAGTTTTAGAGGTCATGTAGAAGTGAAAGTGTTCTCTCTGAATCTCTCTGATTTTCTTTTCATTTTTAGCTTGATGTAAGATATTGGCAGGCAATATATTACTCACTTATACATGATTTTTTTTTTTATTATAATCGATCTAATGTTAAAATGTTCATTTTGTCTAGTTGGATAATATAGTGGATAACACCACTGTCCTTAAAAACTGTCATCATTGCATTCCAACAAGTCCTTGAGCTAGACTTCTAACACGTTAATAGTAATTATTTTTGAATATTTTTATACATAATTTTTCTACAAAAGTTTCTTCTTTAAAAGATTCTTCATACGCACAGGTCTCTTTTTTAAACACGGTTCTTTGTGTAATCAATAGTGGTTCTTTTATGGCATTGCACAATTAACCCTTTGTGAAAATGCAAGTGACAGGTACCCCTATTCCACCCCTTTCTAATACTATCATTTACTGCATGTGTTTCTGGGGATTCAGGCAAAACGTGAAATAAAATAGGGCCATTCTTCCATTGCAAAGATTTCAGCACATAGACTCAGCTAGTTGCTAACTGCATGCTTTGTCAAGCAGGAACTAATCTGTAGTTGTAAGTCACAGCCCTCTTTCTCCAGTCCTGCTGGCATCATTCTGACATGGAGATTAGCTTGTGATGATTTTGAACATTGGAACAAAGGGCAAAGGTCCAGCCTTTTTTGTATGCTATTTTTTAGGTTGAGAAGGCTGGATGTAATCTAGTTGCATCACTTGCCTGCATTGGCTCTCCTATACCTACCCACCACCCCAGCTTTTCCTTCCAGTATCAATTGGTGGTGCCAACTGGGTTGGCAGAGTACCTGTGACTTCCAACCACATGCTTAAAATTAAAGGTGCTAAGAAAGGATTAATGCCACAGAAGGATCTCTTTAACCCCCTAACATTATATCAATGTGTGTCTCTTTAGCTGTGTATAACTGTGTATTAAAGAACCTCCACATAATGTAAAGATTTAATATCAAGAAATTTATTTTTCTATTTCAAGAATCATTAAGAACTTTTATTTTTAAGAGTGCACATGTACAAACCCCATTTCCAGAAAGGGTAGGAAATGTTGTAAAATGAAATTCCTGGGCCTGAGCTTCATCTTTGATGCAAAACGCAGCATAGTGTGTTGTGGTCAGAGAAGGCACAAATGCATTCTCTGTGCCAAAAATAAAATGGATCATCAAGACTGTTATCAGCAAAAGGTGCAAAAGCAGTATGCTATACAGGTGTTTTCACAGAGTGGGTGAATTGCATATACCACTGATGCTGAGGTATATATTGGGAATTTAGAGAGACATATGCTGCCATCAAGGCAATGTCCTTTCCTGGGAAATTCATGGTTATTTTAGCAAAACAATGTCAGGCATCATCCTACACGTGCTACAGCAGCATAGCTTCTTTGAAATGTTCTTGCCTACCAGCAGTCCACTGTCTCCTTCTGCCTCATACTGAAAATGTATGAAGCTTCAAAAGAATCATACAACAGCAACCATAGATTGTTAAACACCTAAAGCATTGTATCAAGCAAGAATGGGCACAAATATTAGTTGCAGGACTGCAACAATTAGTGTCCTCAATCTCCAAATGATTAAAAAGTATAATTAAAGGAAAATGTGATTTAACAAGGTGGTAGATATGTTTTCCCCCATCACATTTTTTGCATGTTTTATAGGCAAGGAAGTTGACCTGAATGTCGCAGGTTCAATTCCCAGCCTGGGCACTTCTGAGGTACCCTTCACAAAGATACTGTCCCACTACATTTCTTCACATCTTGGAAGTCGCTTTGGATAAAAGTAATTGTAAGTTGTTCAGTTAAAACCTTATGTAACAAATCTTGTTTTTGTTGCATTTTACAAAATGCCCCAACTTTTCCCAACATATGCAGTTAATAAAGGCCTTCAAATGCTACTTAATATTAAAACCAAACTCTACAAGTACAACAAAACTCTACAAGGTGGTAGATTATCAGGACCAGCTTAGACATTTCTGTTCTAATGTAATATAGTTAGTGTCTTACAGTAGTAACATTAGCAAAAAATATGTACAAAACCTGCTAAATCAAAGCAATAGAGCATAATATAACATATATTTCATTGCGATTATTGTTTACTGGCAATATAAAAAAAAACAATAAATACAGATATTTAATAGAAACACTAAATATATTATATTTTAGTATCTTGAATGTTAAAATTACATCTAGCAAGTCATTGCACAACATGCAGGGGATCTTTTTAGGAATGCACCAAGACACTAATTAAATTTTGTCATACCGAAGTGAATCTCCAGTCTTTAGATGTATTACCTTATATACATGATTTGTCTTTAGTCATTGATGGGCAAAAGAACAGTGTAAAAAAACTTGCTGTAAAAATTAACAAAAGCCATTTACCAGCCCATTACTGCAATCTATAATTATAGAACAGCACTATAGTTCTGTAATCAGGATTTACTGACTATTTGCCAATTATTGCATATTAGGCAGCATGCCAGACCCTAGTGTCATTTTTCAGCCTTGATTATGTTGCCTGGACTCATAGAACCAGTATAGTTGCACAAGCCTCCAAATGAACAAATGGAACAGACTGCAGGATTTCTCAGGGTGGATTTTTTTTTTTTCTTACAAATCAATATACAAAGAGCAGCTTCACTACAAATACCTCAGTGCATATTTTACACTTAAACTAAACTTTAAACTAAACATATAGTTACACAAATTTAACAGGATGTGGCAAAAATGTTTGCTTTCCACAAACAAAGACTGAATGTTCATCAGTAACTTCTCATACATTTAAAAATATAGTATTTCCTTTTTTTAATTATTCCTTAATTGTGCTATTCAATGGAAATTTTGAAATTTTGAAAATTTCTCCACTTGTTCAAATGTTCAGTTATGATTGAGATCAGATTTAACAATTTAACTTTCAGTGAGACTTCACTGCTGTCATAAGTTTCTTGTGTTGCACTCTTGAAATACCACTTTTTAAAGTGTTTTTGTGGTAACGACCCCTAGTGAACCCAAAATTAGTCATTGCTGGACTTTCCTTACTCTCTAATACTTACAATATGGGCACACAATATTGCTTTATGACTGACAGGAAGGTTGACCAAAGAAAAGGACACAAACACTCCGCCCCTGGGAACCATTGCTCAATAATTGCCTTTCGTTGTCCCATAAAGCTATACTCATTAGAGTTAATTAGGCTGGTCCGTCACCTGAGCACATGCAATTTCTTCCACTCAGTCTGTTATTATCTCCACTTTTAGAACAGCTCGGGTGTTCTTGTTCCCCAAGCTCCAACTACCGATTCCTCTAAAGACACATACACCCTCTCTTTCTGTCCCTCTCTCTTTCGCTCTCTCTCTCTTTCTCTCTCTCTATCTCTCTCTCTCTCTCTCTCTCTCTCCCTCTCTCTCTCTCTCTTTCTTTCACACACACACACATGCATGCAAACTCCTCATGGTTCCTCCCAAATACAATTTCTCAGCTCGTATCTTGCAGTATCGACCAGGACACTGATCGATTCTCACCGTACTCTGATCAGACCAGTGAGATCTGTTGAGGCAAGACTGACTCTCAGCATGTCCATTGACAAACATTGATCATAGTTAGTGGGGAAAGTAATGAATTTTCCTGGACACTGACTCCAAGCTGCTGCTCTGGTCACCCTGTTCGATCCAAAGTTTCAACTTTACTTGCTTTCTGTCATTCACTGCTTTCATGAATCACCAGGGGAGGAACATCATTCCGCCCCCTTGACTCGGCTCTGTTATGTCTTTATTATATGAAATAACTGTGAGAAATCCTACTTATCCTTACATTTTGTTAAGAATCCTTATAACTATTCAGCATTTTTTTCATGTGGAATAAAGTGCATGTCATGTGAGGTAGTTTGCAGGTGATGTACTTTATTGTAGATTCAAGAACTTTGCATTACAACACATTGCATTATTTAAGCAGAGTAACGTTTCATGTTTATTTTTGCATGCAATCAGGTGTGCCTTGGATCCGTAGGTAGGTTACAAACTGCCAGAAACATTAAACTAATTATAATTCCACATGTACAGCATTGTGCAAAACATGTAGGCATCTCTGCTAATTGTTAAAATGCATTAATCTCAGCAGAAAGTATCTTTCTGTCAGCAAAAACATGTTAACTTTGGAATAAATGCGAAAAAAAGGCAGTAAGAAGTATTATGACTTTATTATACTTTATGAGCTGATTAGAAGGAAACACATTTGGTCTCAGATTTCTCTTCAGTGCCTGCAGCCTTTGCTGTATTTGTAAAATTCCATCAGCAGCACACATTTAATCTAATAAAGTACTGATTGAGCTAAACCTGTTATTTGATGGAAATAACAAGCAATACTGGGCTTCCACAAGAAGTCTGCAAATGGTTGAACATTGACAGATTATACAGACATCATACATAGGTGTCAGATAAAAAAATAAAGCTTATATTATCATTAGAATGTTATAAAGAATTTTTGTAATAAATCACAATAAGAATTTGTTGCAGTGATTAGTACACATGTACTGCTATCTACCACAACATTAACCCCAGACAGTTAAAGTAATAAAATAATTCATTATCTTGTTATCTTGTTACAGTGGCAGCTGTCAAAGGGTAGGATATATTCGGCATAATTGAACAGTCAATTTTTGAAACTGATGTGTTGGAAGCAGAAAAATGGACAAGAGCACATGTATTATGATTTGTAAGTATGAATAAGAACATCTACTATACGAGCAATCATTTATAAACACTTCTAAATGTAAAATCTAATTCAAGTCTCATAAACTAATGATTTGTTCATTTAATGAAATTCAGTGAAAGCTAAAAAATGTTACCAACCATTTTTCTAAATGAGATTTCTTAGTGTAAGGAACCTTCCTAAAATATGAAAGTTCCAGTCCATATCAGTTATAAGTTCATCTTACAACCATACATCCAAGCCAAGAACTTTTTAAGACCTGTATTTTTAATAAATGTAGGTTCCATGAAAAATCTCCTCCAAGCTGGAACTATAAACGTTCTTTTAACTTTTAGAAAGAAGAGAATCTATAATTCAATGATCTGGTGCACTGCCCCTAGCTGAATCGGTGTTAGCTATTGCTTAGAACCTCTTGGATGCTGCTGTATTTGTGCCTCAACCTAATGCCATGCATTAAAACATAAAAGGAGATCATTTGCCATCTGGTTCCTACATTCATCTCTATTGTTAGCCAAAAACAAATTTTAATAGACCACCAAATGGTACAGAAGACCATTGCACTTCTGTAGAAATCCAAAGGTGTCCTACATGTAATAAAACAGACAGGGGAGAGAAATCATTATCACCACACACCTAGAAGCCAAGACCCTACGGCAAGCTGACCAGTCACCTCTGCAGACCTTCAGGGCTAGGGATCCTGAAAGGGGTGCTCATCAAACACAGGACCTGCAGCGAAAACCCAATTATCCCATGCGTTCCATCCAGCCTTAATTAGCCTTGTCTGATGTGCGGCAGATCCATTATGTTTCTAATTAAGTTCCTATCAGGCGACCAGAAATAATGGGATATTGCACATGAAAAAAGTGCTGCATTTACTGCTCCCGACACAACTGTGTAAGTATCGGGTAGCAATCTGCTCGCCGCTGGAGAGGGGTGGAGTGGAGCATCCTTTACAGACATGAATAGGCTCATCAGAGAAGGCTCTATCAGCGACCGAACATTCAGGACTTATCTCCACAACACAGAGGCTAGACCCCCATCACACTCGCCTATATCTCATCAAAACAGCTAGATAGTAAAAAAAAGGCTTCTCTGCATGTATTTCCCCATTATACACACACTTCTAATTTGGCGCGCGCACACACACACACACACACACACACACACACATATATAGCCCTTGCTCTACATGCATTCATTGGTAAATAGCTTGAGCAACACCTAGATCTCTGGTCTTTAACAAGACACAAGGTGACATGGAGAATGGGGAAAAACAATAAGAGTCCCCATTCCTGTCCATGTGTCGAGCAGTAAAGAAAAGCCATTGTTTGGTCTGAAAAGGCCGTGTTTGTTATTCTGAGGGGACGTTCCAAATGCAGCCACTTTGATGCAGGCATCGACATGTGGAGAGCGTCTGGAGAGGCGGTAAACAATGATATAATCAAATAGAACTGTCACTCTCAAGGGTGCCCTCTTTTTCTAATTCTTCTTCAATTATTGATATTTCAGTTGCATCTCCTTTTGTTTTGTTTTTGTTTTTCAGAAAGAAAAAGGAATCCAGCAAACATGTCAGCACATCTCAAGCTAACAATGCAACTAAAAGAGGCTGTTTCTCTGAATTCGCATTATAATAGTTTGATTCTACTGTGGAAATTAAGCACATATAGAGGCACTACATTTAGGAGAGATTTAAGGCAAAAATGCTTCTGAAGATGAAAAAAAAACATCCAGTCTCTTTCAGACTGAGTGAATGTAAACCGATTCTGATTTTGGACATCCCCAAAGGGCAAACATTTCCTCTGCTGAAAGGATGAAAACCTTTTAAAACTTCTGAAGAGAAAAAAAACACTCAACACAAATCACACTAGCTATTAGCCAAAAAGAGACACACTAGCTGTCTCTTTTTATAAGAACCTGAAAAAAAATATTCTGTCAAAGTGTATGTGCCACATTGACACACAAGATGGAGGAAACAAACGATAGCCTTGAGCAAAATTCGATGTTCAGGAATTTTGCAATTTGCCATGATCAAACAGTATTAGTAATATGAAGTAGAGAAGGACAAGACCACTTGAGAGAAGAGCATGCCAAAGGTTGATTGTCAGCCTTGACAGTTGGGGTTCTGATGGAGAGCCCTTGAGAATTAGGGTACAATAGCTTGAGAGCCACCCTCCATTCACTGCATATAGCTCATCAGCTTACAGACACATCTAATCAAGAAAGATGGGCCTCTCCAAGGACACTGAGCAGCAGAGGAGGGGTGAAGAGTGTACAGTGTCGCAGAGGACAGGGAAATTAATGTATCCACTCTATAGCTGTAAGCTTTCAGAGTTAATATGCATGCAAGCACTCACATGCGCACACACAGACACGTTCTCCCTATCAGTCTTCTTGTTTGATCTCAAATACAAGCCCCTTCACACTCAATGAAGTTTGCAAGTTTAATGACACAACACAGCAAAGATGGGTGTGGTCTTAATAAGGGGTTAAAGAGCATCAGCTACTATGGCTGTGTACCAAAATTAAATTCTTTTATGGGGCTAACTGAATTGCTGCAATACAATGTAGAATGAATATTAAATGTGAAATGTAATCAGTCTTTTTTGTGACAAGTGACCAGACAAGTGATTGAACATGTTTTTAACATCAGTGTTTTACTGCTCTGTGTGTGCCTCCCAATTTTTGTAAAGGCCTGTGCACAAAAGACATGCAAAACATATGAACCGAGTAGAGATATTTGAATAAAAGCTATGTGAGAAGATCTGCACTTATAAAATATGGTTAAACAATATACTGTATAGAGACACAAATGTGCTCCATTCCTGGCAGGAAATCACTCAAACTCTAAGATGAAGCTCTGTGTAGAACACACTGTGTAATTCACAGCTGATGCACATGCATTAATGTGTGTCTCATCAGCTTGCACCCGATTTTATGCTATACACAACAAAATCTGTCCCCTTCCACTTTATTTTGAAGTATAACCGAGACTTTACTTCCTGCTTCACTTGCTTTGCATCATGCACACATTTGCATAGCGCCATCTTCCATCTTCATCACACACCAAGACTTTCTGAAAGATGTAAAAGTGGTCAGCTGCTATCAATAAGTTTGCCAAAAACACAGTATTCCATGCAGAGCCTGATCATCATTTTTTGGGTTTGTGCCCTAGGGCCCAAGCAACTACAGGGGCTCCCATGAGCATATCAAAATCTAAACAGTTGCCTTGGCTGGAATCTTTCTAGCGGTACAGCAAACAAACAAAATACAGGTAAACAAATATCAAGCTTTGTTGTTCTATTAGACCTAGCTTAAAGCCAGATGGTATCTGTGTCATTCCTGAATATCTGCTTCATTTTCTTTAACCATTGCTGCTTTGGAACCATTGCACTTACTTTGAATTTGCGCCTGGGGGTATTATAAAACCAACCCAAAATCTACCCAAAGCCAAATACAAATAAAAAATAAGCCCAAGAAAGAAAGAAATGCTGTTTTGTGCTCACATAAAAACTTTAAAGGTAAGATATAAATAGTTAGCAGACATTGCTGATGAATAATTTTGAGTGCGCTTTCCTTATTGTTGTGTTCACCTGATTTTAAATTGTCTTCACTGTGTTAAATGTGCTTGTCTTGAGCTGAATTGTTGCCTCAATGGTTGGATTAATACTAACGTATTCTTAATCTGTACATAATTTTACACCACCATATGACATTGGAATATGTATAATTATGTCAGCAATACTGTCATTAATCATCTATAACGTACTTTTGACATAGGGGAGTAGGTGTATATACTTGGATGTGTTATAACTGAGAATCTACTGTACTCTACCTTAAAATGTCATGTAGTGAATATTTAGTCCCAGTGTCACTGCCTAAGAGTTTAAAAGTTGTTGTCACACTGATTCTCAAGAGTAAAGCCATAACTCTTGATATAAGCACAATTACTTACTGGTCCATATTTATTTCTTTGCTAAATATCATGAAAATGTAAAGGTTTGGCATGACAGGGTGCTTTCTGCTATTAAGTAACCAAATGTGATTGCTAATATAAAACAGCACAACATTCATTTTCTGAAATTTTTGGATTTGATAAATAAGTGATAAATAAAAATGAACAGATTAGATAAACTTTGTTTAATAGTTTATTTGGTTTTATAATTTGTAAATTGGTTTCACAAAAGTAAAATCATATTGGAATACAACCTTAGTATCGTCTACTTTCATCTGTTTCTGCAAACTACATGTAACTATAGAGTGTATGTTTGTGATGTCACAGTTTGTGGAGGACACTGTGTTTATGATATTGGTAGCATTTGCGAGCAATTCGAATGCAACAAAAATACACAAAAAGCATATTTAAACACATAAAAAATGGGAAAAAGCTGTTATCTTATTCACTGTTTAACAAGGGATCAGCGCTACCTTTATAACAGACTGCCAAAAGTAATAAAAAAATAAAAAATTAACAAAATAAACAAATAACATTAGTGAGTGTCTGCATTAGCTATGACTAAAGGTAGGTCTAGCTAACTATTTAACATATTTCCAAACAAAGTTAATAAAATTAATTAAATACAAAAAGTGCCCATTCGTCCTACAGTGCTTCAAACATATCAACTTCATAAACTGTCTATTCACTTGTTGCCTTACATATCAGTAAGAGGTGTCATTGTAACAAGATAACAAGAAAACAACATGCAGCTTGTGTCTGCATACATGAATTTGTTTATTTGTTGCTAATGTTATCTAATACTTTTGTAATTTTCTTTTAAAAACTGACTTCAGCTACAAATCACTGTAAAAAGCTAAAGTTCATGAAAAGGGTGGGTGGGGACAGCCAGTTAAATGGCATGATAAATCAGTTCCAAAGTCAAAGAAGAGAGGAGTGGAATCTGTAGAAAGAATCAGTAACTTTTAGAGTTTCCGAGTGCAGGCCCTGAGGCTTTACACACGTTGCAGGCGCTCCAATTGGAAGAGCTAGGATTAACGTGATGATAAAATGTGCATATGTGGGTCCCTTCAGGGTAGAGGTGTGTTCCCACTAATATGGGTCACTTACTAAACATAACTGTGAATCAACAAAGCAGAAAAATAGGTTCTAAAGTAAAAATGGAACAATGAGGCCTGTAATGTTAACATAGCTGAACTCACCAGCTTAACCAGCTTAAACATTTATATTCCGTTGGAGCGCTCTGAGCACACCCAGGCACTTGCACCATTTGCTCTGCTTAAAAAAAAACCCTGTTTCCGCTAGTCACTCTGCTCGAGGTGCAGTCTATTGTGCGGTGTGACAGGCTCGCGGCAGGCCATGGTGGCAGCACGCGCCTTTTCCGAGGCGCTTTAATTTTTCATGCGCGGCTTTGCCTTGAAAATCACTTTGACCCAAATTAAAAGGCTATTGGAAAGTCCGCACGCAGTCTGGAATGCAGAGCAGGGCTGAGGGGATGGCAGGGCGTTTATTTAACTGTCCACTGGAGCAGAAATATCAGAGAGAGGCAGAGGCTCATACTGCCCAGGGGCAGCATGTGAAGCCAAGGAAGATTCCCAGAGGATAAGAGGGAGTCCTGTAACACAGCCAGGTGAGACAGTGAAGATCAAGTGGACTCCATATCCCATGATCCCTGACCTCCAGGCAATACTGAGAATGTAATGGAAAACAGAAGCTTCTTTAATGTCCCACCTTGAACAAATGGTTCACTAACCAAAAAATCAAAGTTAGACAATCTTACGTGAAGTGTAGTTCATCAGTGTTTGGTGACTGAAGCATCGATATTTTTATATCAGTGCCCCCTATTCAGCAGTATTTACTTGTGTATACATGTGTTTTGCATACTTCACGTTAACTGCTATAGTTGCCTACTGTTTTGATCAATTTTGTGTTAAAAAGCATTACACGTGCTTGAACGTGGTTCTGAGTAGAATGTAAAATTGTAACTGAAAAAGGGGCTTGAGCTACAAATCATAGAAAAGGTTCAGGAGAAAGTCAGATTGGGACAGGCAGTAAGATGGCATAATAAATCAGTTTCCGGGTCACAGGAGGAGATGAGCTGGATCTGTAAGAAGAAGCTGTAACTTTTAAGGCAATCCCCATGGCTTCACACACATTGCAAACACTCTGATCATAACAGCTGGGATTAACCAAGTGGACTCTACATCCCATGATCCCTGACCTCTAGGCAATACTGGGCATGTAATGGGGAACAGAAACCTCCCTAATGTCCCCACCTTAAAGAAATGGTTCACTGAAAAATAGGTTACACAATCTTGCTTTTGAACAACATGATCACTGTTTGGTTCCTGAAGTTTAACTTTTTAATTTTGCATTGTAGCTACAAGGGTATGGCACCAAAAATGTTTTAGACCTCCATTAGCCGTAATGCCACATAGCTACATTGGAGATGTTTTCGGTTAGCTATTTCTTTTAAAAGTAATCCCACCCAAAAGTATATTTTTGGTCCCAATTTGTATTAAGTGCCGCTAATTACTGGGTAGTTACTCATTAATAATGCACACAACTACTTGTATTCACTGTTACAGACAGTACTGCTTATTTAAATACACATGCTATCAAATTTTGTTTTTACTATATTTACACCAGTGAACCCTAATGTATTTACATGCATGTAATTACATTAGAAATGAGGCTGACCAACAAGTGTATTTACATAAGCTTTAATCCTGTAATCCAGCTGTAATAGAAAATACATAATTTTTTGCATGAAATGTTAAAGCATTACTATACAGTTATTAGGGAAACTAATATAAGGTGAGATTCTTTTCTCCATAAAAAAACATGACATATATTGTTATCTAATAATACATTTCATCAGACACAGTAAAACTGTAAATTTTATGTTAAATCATGTTTTTGGTCAGTATTCCCTCTGGATTAATGCTGTGTTCGATAGACATTGTAACTCAAAATGACTTCATTAACAACCTTTGCACATTTGAGAAACAAGGTGGGAAGGTAAGTCTGAGACTGAGACTGTTGTGCTTTTCACAGAGAATAAAAAAGTCAACTAGACTAAAGTGTCAACATGACAAATATAAACAATGCTCTTTTTAGTTTTAGTTTCATTTTAGTTCTGCTGTCATAGCGAGTCTTGCTGGTGCTCCAGCCTGCACACAATGTACATATTTTTTCAATCATTTGATGACAATGAAACATTATCCTACTTAAACTTTTTAACCTACTTAAAATTTTGTCCTGTCATTCAGCAATTCATAGATTGACTATGTGACTTGATTTAAGTATGTACAAAGATTTCACAGTTAAAATAGATGTCTATATGACTTATCAATACAGCTATTAACAATAGCTAAAGGCAACTCTGAAAGACATAATCTAGTTAATGTCATATATTAAATTTAGGTGGAAATAATTTAAGGTAAATTCAATGCATCACTTTTTCAGTGCTATAGTCTATAGTATGTAATGTATATTATATAGACCCTGTATACTACTGATGCCTCACCACACATTTATGCATGTAATCAATGTTGCATTAATACAGTGAGCAGTCATGAAATGCAAGAAATGTTCTGCAAAGCAGAGCTTCGGAAAAACTCTTCAGCTGCCTTATTCATATTCATATTTCTTATTTCTCTCATCTGGAGGCCAGAACTCTCTGACTCAGGGCATGCATCATTCATAACTGCATCTAAAGCCATCTGACTCACAAACTGATTCTCAGATACAGCATGCATGTCAAGCCAGACGACAGATTCGCTCTCTCTCCCCCCTAATTGCGAACTAGAGAACAAATCAGCTGTGCATGCTTAGTGTGATTTGATTGAAAAATAGGTGAGATTTCTCCAGATTGTCAAAGGAATTTCTGATCTTTTCACTGTTATTCTTTTAGTTGTTATTCTGAAGGCCTATGAAGATATCTATGATGGCTGCTTTTACTGGCATTTACAAAAAGAGTCTTTCATTTGCATAGATTCTTGTCTGATAGTTATGCAAATGCCTACTTCACACAAATGTATACACACTGTAATTCATATAGTACACCATGTACAGTGGGGTCCAACAGTCGGAGACCACTAAAAAGAATCTCTGAAATATTTACACAACATTTCATATTTTGTGGCTCCCACTTGTGCTTTAATGACAGTGGGCACTCAAGCTGGCATAGACTCCTCAACTTTGAGCAAAAGCCTTTGATGAATAGATCAGTTTTACCTGAAAGTTGTCTGAGCACACACCACTTGTCTAAGCACACACCCCAAAAAGATTATAAGACTAGGAAAAAGCTGACATTTCTGTGCCATGGTCTTAACATGCTCAGTGACACAAATTTGATTACATAAGTATACAGTGGGAGATGGGAGACAAAAGTCTGAGATCAAAAGAGAAATATGAATGCTTTTCTAGTTTAATGGACATATGTTATTACAAATTATTTTATCAGACAAATTGTCAAACAATTATGAAGCATTTTAGTGAAAAGCAGAATCTTACTATTTATAGAATATTTACTATATTTTAATTTCAAAATGTATAAGTGTCCACCTTTTGCTTCAAGGACAGCATGCAGATACATCTGAGTGTCATTTACTTTACTGAAAAAAATGAAACTGAAAACAATGGTCCTTTAGTTAAAAGCATTACAATGGTCATTGCAAGTTTAACAAGTGGTTTAGAAAAAGTTCCTATTTTGAATATTTTTTCTTCATTTTATTAATCATACTTTTTCCCTGTATAACATTTAGTACCTATGCATATGGTTCATACTCTGTTGTATGTATTTATGTATGTAGATGTGTATGTGGCCTAGTGGTTAGGCCCTTGTGAACTGAAGGTCACATGTTCAAGTCCTGGCCTGGGCACCACTGGTATACCCTTGAGCAAGGTACTGTTCCACTACATTGCTCCCTGTGTGCTGTTGATAGCTGCCTGCTGCACATGTGTTGGGTTAAATGCAGAGGTCACATTTCTTTCTCGTGCTTGAGTGTGTTCACAATGACAAATATATTCTTTAATTTTTATGTATCTCTTTGTCTATCTTTCTCTTTCTCTATCGCTCTTTCTCTCTTTTTCTCATCCTCTCAAAATGCATGTTTATTTCATTTAAAACATCATACATCTTTGTTTTCATAAAAATATCTCATCATCATAAAAAATCATCATATTTTTCATGTTTATGTTTAAAGATAAGATAAGAGAACCTTTATTAGTTTGCAATGATATGATTACTTTCTAACAGTTTTATTGTGTTTCATGGGTAATATCTACAAGCTAGAAATAGAAATACACTGCAGCAGTGTATATTTTGTTTGTATGCTTTTCTTTTTGCCATGTTTATGTTTGTGTGTGTGTGTGTGTGTGTGTGTGTGTGTATGTGTGTGTATGTGTGTGTGGCTGTTGATGGAGAGCATCAGACCCAGAGAGAGAATTTAATTTTCTACAGGTGTAGCCATGCGGTTGCTGTATTAAAAGCATGATTTTCAGAGCCATGGTCCAGAGGTCATGAATACAGTCTCATCTTTTGCACAGAACCTCTTTCTGGTATCCACTGACTTTGACACCCGGGGGTGCCTTGGCCTTTTGTGCACTACTGAAAGCCAAACTTCACAAGGGAGCCAAACAGGAAAAGTACTCTGTTGAAATCATCAGTACATTTTACAGGAAATGTGATAAACTCTCCAACTTGCTCCAAAGTGCTACTTCTTGCACACTGAATCTGTTTGTGTGAAGTTTGTTTTGAGGGACTGTCATCTCACCCTAATGTGTAAAAGGACTCTAAAACTTTTCTTGCTTTTTAAATTAAAGGTTAAGTAGTATATAAAAGCTAAGCACTGGCCTAGGGTTTAAAACCATTGTGAACAAAAGATTGGAGGTTCAAGTTCTGACCTGAGAGCAAGGTACCATCCCACTGCACTGCTCCCCTGGTGCTTTTCATAGCTGCCTGCTGCTCAATATATTTTTTGCATGAATACCAACCAACCACAACATTAAAACTGATATATAAAATGAATATTATATGAAGAAGTGTATGGATTTAACTAATTTTCACAAGGGCCAAATTGTGATGGTTAAATGACTGGGTCAGTCATCTCCATGGTATGCAGTGATTAGTAAATACAAAACATGGTTCAAAGAAGGACAAGTAAAATGGCAACAGGTTCTTGGTCATGGTCAGGATCATGGTCATTTGATCAGAGTCATCTGTGCCTGTACTTGAGACCTGGATACAAGCAGCAAAAACTAAGATGATTTGTGAATACTGTCTCTAAAATGTGAAACAATATAACCCACATCCCTGAGATACAATACAGCAATAAGACCCTTTTATTAAAATCTGTGTAAGGTGTTTCTATGTAAATGATGCCAGCCTCACAAGCAAACCTCTGATAATCCCCCCCTCAAACTCAGCAGAAAATTTAATGAAAAATTCCACAGACATTCCCTCTACTATTACATGTTGTCTCCATATTATATTTGCAAAAGAAATACTTTGAGATTTTTTTCTTCATGGTAATTTTTAAAAGTTTGCCACTATGATCCCAAACATTTTTCACAGAATATTCCCCTGCCAAATGATGATGCTGAGATTAATACCTTTTAAGATTTTAATGTTATTAAGATAACTAACCCTTAGTTAGTTTATTTTATGAAATGCAATAAAAACAAAAATTAGAAATTTTGAATACTTTAACTGACAAAAGTACAAATTAAGGACTTTTATGTTTTTCGCAGTTGCAATAGTGCACACATTTTTGCAAAGGCTTTTGTACATGTAACCAAATAATTACATACAATTGTATACTGTTTTTCACTTCATCAATTGCTTATGTCATTCCAATCTATTATACTGGTTTTCTGTTAAATAGTCTTATGCCACAAAACATCTAGGCATTAGTTTATATGACATTACATGTAGAAATGTTGAAACAATCATCATTATTTATCATGTAGACATTTGTATTCAATTTTTTGTGCATGTCCCTGAAATGTTATTGCACTGAATTAATCGAACAGGTGAGCACTGCAACATCATATGCTTACTGTAATGCCTCATATAACAGTTTTCCACTTACATTTTACAGTAAATGTAATGATACATATTTGTAAAGATACTGTCTCTCATATATATATATATATATATACACACACAGAATATATATACATGGAACACAGTGACATCTTTTTTGAGATCTTACTCAAAAAAACCAAAGACAGACATCTAAGCTCTCAAGTGGTGGAATGAACTAACTGTCAGAACTGCAGAGTCCCTCACTTTCTTCAAACGACGACTAAAGACTCACCTCTTCACAGAGTACTTGGGACCACAACTATAGAACTAACAAACTTACTAACATTTCTGAAAAAAAAAAACATTATGTCAAGGTTTTGCATGAGCTGAAGTATAATCTAGATTGACTAGCAGCTCTTAAACCGAGCCTAAGTTTAATGGTATAGGAAGGTTTTCTTTGTTGACTAAAAAGCACCATGTAAGTCGCTCTGGACAAGAGCGTTTGCCAAATGTCGTAAATGTAAAATGTAAATGTACTCAAGCTTGTGTTTGTGCTTGCATTACTGTATTTTTACCACATAGGACTGCAAGACAAAACCTCATCATTCAGAGAGCTACCATTGGATGTGTCAAGCCAATGGGGAGAGAACTTTACTATGTGTGAGCATGCTGCTATTTCAGAGCAGGGTGTTCTAACTCAAATTCCCATTATAGGTAAATACAATACCCACCATATCGTCACCTGCTTACACACTGCCTCTACAGGAATCTCATCCCTGATGATGAGAGGGGAGTGGTTAGAGATGATTTACATCACAGTATGTGGAGATTTTGTTTTCATTTGTGCTATGCAATTCTGTGAAGCAGTTTCTGTTTTCTTGTCTGTATCACAGTTACACAGTCTATCACAAATATAGTAAAGATCAAACAGTGCAGCAAAATTGTGCATATGAATCATGTCTACTCTTTTTTCCACATACAGTATGTGTAACTTTGTACTATTAAACATGGCTAAACGTTTTGACTACCCTGTTCCAACTCAGTTCCACAACAATTTGTCATTCAGATGGCACTGACGTTTATTGACCAAAGATTCTGAGCAAGTTGTGGGCTTTTTCCAGGTAATCTATTAGGTGGTACACTTATTTAGAGAACAGTGGGCAGTGGTGGCCTAGTGGTTAGGACACTGCCTTTGTGACCTGAAGGTAGCAGGTTCGAGTCCCGGCCCGGGCACTACTGAGGTACCCTTGAGCAAGGTACCGTCCCAGGTACTGCTCCCCGGGCGGTCACATTTCGTTGTGGTGCTTGAGTGTGTTCATAATGACAAAGAATCACTTTCACTTCACTTCATTTACTGTATTACAAATGTTAATGTTCATTAATGTACCAAAGGAGCTGAGAAAGACACTAATGGTGACCTGACCAACTTGACTATATTTTAGAAATATAAATATAAACAAATGTTGAATTTGATGCCTGCAACACACTCAAAAAAATTGGGACATAGGTAAATTGAGAGTGAAAATTTATACAATATAACGATAAGTTTTGCGTTCACTGTGGCGTTATGTCGCGTTCAGTTTTGCGTTCACCGTTGCGTCCTGTCGCGATAACTTTTGCATTCACCATTGCGTGCAGTCACGCTCAATTTTGCGCAGCGTTATATTTGCTAATTCACTCGCACATGCTCACAC
>JBBPDA010000030.1:11024681-11052672 GCA_037974385.1 Arnoldichthys spilopterus
GGTTAAATGCAGAGGTTGCATTTCCTTGTGGTGCTTGAGTGTGTTCACAATGACAAATAGTCACTTTCACTTCACTTTCACTAAATGATTAATAAATATACAGTCAAAAAAAATCTGTTGTTTTCTTATTGTCAGACATGTTAAAAATAACAAATCGCTAACTGACTACAACCAAGACCATATTAGCACCTCGATATTTTTCAGCACTGCACCAAACAGGCATGGTGCTTGTTTATTTGATGGGACATCATGGCAGCAATGAAAGCGTGATGCTGGTGGAACCTCAGGGCTCAATGATAAACGCTGCTCGTCATTACAGAATATAAATGAAGATAGAAAACCACACAACTAAACAAAAGAATAAAGACAGGCTGTAAATGAGCTTTGGTAGGTTACAACATCACACATCTGATTACACCTTGTCTTAAATCATCCTGCTGAATACAATACATGCAGTACCTCAGTTCCTCACAAATACTGTATCTTTAGCTCTTCTGGTTATAGAGCTATTGAAGTAAAAAATAGTTTTCTCTTTTACATTATCTTCAAAGCAGTGCTCAATGTTTTAGTTATCTGACTTACCGGAGCACTTTTACTGGTGTCAGAAGTCCTCACTGCACTCTTTATTCATGAGATGTTTTCTACATGAGCTGCTGGAGCTATTTGTGCATCTAACTGGAGCCTAAGGGGTAGTGACTGTAGATTGCTATGGATCTAGTACACAGCTTTATGAAATAGGGTCATATCAAGACCAACTATGCATTCTCTTAACACAACATGAGCTGATATAAAACTTGGAGTGTTTACAGCTGTGTTATTTGAATATAACCTTTAAATGGATATAATCATATTACACTCTACTATATCCATAGCTATATTATCAATGTACAATTAATTAAATATATCATATAATAATGTGTATTAGTGTGAATATAAAAAAGTCCATCTCCAATGTAATAAATCTAAGAAAAAGAAAATTTATTCCTAACATTTTATTCATTAAATTAAATAATTTATTTGTATTTGTATTGTATTAATGCAATGTTAACGGTAGTTTAAAGATAGTCAGTTTCAATATTAAAAATGTATTTATGCACATTGTGTTTATACCTGTCTATTATACTTGAAGAACTAAATTCTATATATTATGCAATATATTAATTTGCATCAATTTTGCATATTTGGATATTTCTTTACACTTACTGTACTGAGAATTTCTGTAATACCAGTGCCATTATTTAAAATATAGCATATACATTTCTAAGTGTATTACTACCAATATTACCAAGATGTGTTAATAAAAAGGAAAATCTTGAAAGCAGAGTATAAAGTGCATTTGAACAAAGCCAACATTTTCATATTCTTAATAAAATGAATATTTGAGAAAAAAATATATTAAAAAAATGTGTAAATGTATGCAAATATAATATGCAATATAATTACTTTGGACCAATTTATTTTTCCATTCATCATAAGATGTTCACGCAATGACTGGTATGACATCAACATTATATAATGTATATTTATACCGTATATGCTACTTATATATTGCATCCATCATCCATATAGAAATCATTCATAAAAGACATTGATTCAAAAACACATTTTTCTCCTAAGACTAATTTTAAATGTTTGGTTTTGTAGGTGTTTATGTATAAATAAATATATACATTTTCTGAAGATATGCATGTTTATAAACAATGTGGTGCTCTAATCAAGTAACTGAAACTATGTCTTCCCTAGCAAACCACTATGACAGTAACATTACGCCACAGTTTACAGTCTGAATTTATTACTCAGCTCACAGCCCTCCAACAATAAACAAGGCAAAAAATAGCATGGCTACCAGTGACCACTAAATTTCATCAATCGTCATTCTCTGGGAAAGCACCACACCTCTGAATCACTTTGTGGTCAGTTCTCTACAGTTGCGGCTGCAGCTACATGTGAGTGCCCCTTCGCCTTTGAGCAAATATGGTTTATTTCCTGTGAGCAGCTTTGCATGATCGGATGCTGGTGTGGGCCTCTGAGTGGACGTCCCTGTCTCGACTCAGTCCAGACCGTGAAGCAAACAGTCCGATCAGTGTGACCTCTTCCTATGCGGGCTCATCGGCTCCTGCCTAATTATGGTGCTTCTGGGGCGGGTGGAGGGACTCCAGCCAAAAACAACAGCCGCAACCAAGCCTCAGGTTTTCCGCAGGCCATCACTCTGCCCTCCCATGCCCTGTCATCCCTCTGTCTGGGCAGTGATGTAGAGTGTGAGCCTGGAAGTGCGGCCACCCCACGCTATCCCATATATAAACACTGAAGGAGGGAGACAGGAAGCAGCCCACAAGGTGACCAAGCCAGGCTCTTTCTCAAGCAGCAACTGTTACATGACTGAAAGAAGGTTAGAGCCAATGGTTGCGACACAAATCCAGGCCCAAAGTGCCAAATGACTTTATGTTTTATCTTTCTACCTCCATCAGTTCTGCCTCCTCTGCCTCTGTTTGTCTCACGTTCATTAGTTTATTTACTAGGGCTATTACGTGACATTTTCGCATGCTGCTACAGGACAAATCAGCACTTCATCACAAACAACTAAATGTCTGGTAGTGGTTCACTGGTTCAAATGGATTTTGTAAGTAATTCCACTTCCTCCTCCCTTTCCATGGGTTTCTATAGGTTTTTAAACCTTTCAGCAGAGTGAGTGGTTCCCAACTAAGCCTGACCAATCTAAGGTTTTTATCCCCCTTTTTGTTGGGTCTGCCCAGGCTTTTTCCAATAAGACTGACTATCCCCTGTCTATGTGTGCATGTGTTAATGTATTAACATCAGCACCAGCCATATTGAACATCCACATAAAACCCTTATTACTCTAGGGCATGGAGCAATCTGGTTCTATCCTATTGCCCTGACATAAGACCCCTGTAGTCTGTCTGCCACTGGACTTTCCTCTAAATCCCTCTCCTGAAACTAGGCCCTAAGCACCATATGTGAATATGGGTAAAGACTGTGTGAACCTTTCAGGAACAAATATACTATAAAGTTTAAACCCAAAGTAAATACTACTTCACTCTAAAACACTCTGTCCTTAGATCAAATGAGATGTGCAGACCATTGAGTTTAGCAAGCATGACAAACTGAGATCACAATATATAAGTTAATTATGCTGTTTTTGAAGCACTCGTGAATATTTTGATGAGCTCTGCTCTGACTGACTACAGTTTTGCTAGTTTAGGCATAGAACGTTATATGTTTGAGCTGACTGTTCACTTGCTGCCTAATGTATCACATCTCCCTGACAGGATAGTCAATGTCAATGTTATTCACTTTGTTTGTTGTCTTCTCAGAGGTGTGTGTATGGTGTATAGCATGTCTGCATTTCTATGACTAATAACTTCCTCAAAGTAGTGTTTTTTGTGGTATTTGTTTTAGATGAGGCTGCAGGAAAAGACTGGGCATGAATAGTCTAAGGTTATGTAAGCTAAGGTTTAGGTTAGAGCGATTCGGTCTTGGTTAATCTGGCCTAAAATTAAAAGCTTTGCAGCCTGAAATCCTGCTGCCCATGACCCCTGAATGTCAATGTGTCCAGCTCTGTAAAAAAAAAGCTTGTAGGCAGGAGATTACAGGCTGCGCTTTGCAGTCTGTCCCCAGTGGAGAAGAGGAAATGCAACCCAGCGGTGGCCTTGCTCGTCCCCAGAATGATGTGACTGGAGGCAATAATCGCAGGGGTTCTGTTTTTAAACTTCCTGTGTCTCATGTTTTTATTTTTTTAACAGTCCTCTATGACCTGCATCTGCTCTTCTCAGCTAGTAAACTGGGAAATGTTTTTCAGTGTTTCAGCTCAGCACTGTATGTTGAATAGGCATGCCTACTGAACATCATGCTTTTCATTACATTACAGTCAAAGAGATTTTCAAATGAGAAGCAATAAGGCTGCCTTCTATGTCAGTGACTTGTCTGCAGAAATGCACTTCTGTGCACTCACTGCTGAGAATACAGTCTTTTTGGTGCACTCTTACCCAGCAGATGTCCTGGGGGGAAATCTGAGAAAGGTTAAAGTGACAGGATTTGGCCCGGACCAAGAGGATTTCTATGCTTTTCTTTATCCGAGGCTTCAGCAAAGACCACACAGAGTGGAGATATACCTACTGTACTACTTTTTACTGAATCAGCATACTCACGCTACACCAGGTGCTGTTAAACTCACTGTAGGCCCTCTGTTTTCACAAAGCTTATTTTTTACACTCAACATTGCATTTGCAATTAATTTATAGAGTAGGAGCTATGAATTTGTTAAAATAACTGAATTACTGGCATTCAAATGTTGTCTTATGTGTACAGTTTAACATTAATTTTGTATATTAAGGGTGCACCAATATGGGAAATATGGTGTTCTGATGCTGATTTTAAGTATCTTTCATGTACACATCTGCTAATGTCGATACTGCTGCTGATGCATAAACCTTAATAATATGTAAAAATTTTGTACTAACTCACCCTGAAATGCCAGCCAAATCTAAATCTGCTGATACCAAAATAAGCCCAATATCATTGTGTATCCCTAATGAACATTTATTTATTAAATGTATGATAATTTATGATACCTTTGCTTCCTAAACAGGAATTTTGCCTTTTTAACCTATTTTATGTCTTTCCAGTAACAAAAATGCAAGGCCTCAGACATAAACCATTCTCTGTTATGTCTGTGGGCTTTCAGAGGTGGTTGAATTCAAAATGCTACAATTTGGTAACTTAAAAATTCAGAGAGCAATGTAAAAAAATATTTATAAAAGTAAAAAGAAGCACAAAAATACAAAATCTCACAATGTCATGGTATTCTGTAGGCCTTGAAGTCAGCTTGCAAGAAATGTGCTGCACCTGTATTGTCCTGGAACATGCTTTGCAAACAGACTATAGAAGTTTTTTTCAAGCTAATCATTCACATTTACCTAAATGTGTATTTTATATCTCATCCTTGTATTCTATATATTATATTTTATATTTATATAATATTATTATAATTATTTTTATAGTTCAGTCTATCATTTAAATCAACCACCGTTCCACACCTTCCAGAAGAGGGCAAACACTTTTTTATGTGTTATACAAGTACAGCCCTCACAACCTATCAATTTGCTTGTATCCTACTATTCCTTCAGCTGCCATCTTGAACATACGTTATTCCACAGACATGTCAGTCTAAAGAAACTGGTTCTGATAGCATCTGCCCCAACTCCTCCCCTTCCAATCCCAGCTACATCCACTCCATCTCTGCACCCCCCGATCTACACACTTATCTCCTGCATTGCTGCTGTCTGCCAATTGCCTGATATTCACAGAGAACAAATCTTCTCCTGTCAGAAAGTCCCTGTTAAGTCCTCCTGACAAAATCTGCCATGCCCGAATCTCAGTCTGACGTCAACTAGCCATGGCACAGCGGTGGGTTAATTGTTTGGGGGGCTGGGGGACAATACAACAGGAGAACCCACAGGACAAATGTGTTTGCTTTGTAATCACACACGATGACACTTCAGAAGCAGTGGCTTTGAGAGGTGGCAGCCAGTGCAAGGTGCCTTTGATTAGTCTGGGTCACACTGGGTTAGCCATTCGAAAGATCCCTCTGGTCAGGGCCATTTTAAGCATTGCAAGTCCCTTTGCAGCATATTGGTTCCACTTATTTGAACCATGTTATTTCATATTCATTTATTATATTTTAATAGTGTTAAGGGGTCCATTGTCTGCATTTTTCTTTTATTTTCTTTTTTCTCTTGAGGTCTAGTTTTTTTTTGTATGTTTTTTTTTTTACTGTGCCTTCGAGACTAGATTACACAAATTAACTCATATCTGATTGGCTGCCATATATTGTGCAGGTCAGGCTGAAACACTTATAACTTCAGTGTGAATGAGTGTTGCTAAATTGCTGCAATTGGAAATAGGTTTATATGAAAACAAAGCAGAGAATTCAAAATGGGGAATTTTTTTTGCCTTGGACCATGGACGGCCCTGCCTCCAGTCAGAATGCAGAGAGACCTGACATAGATGGTAATGATAAAATGTGCTGAATATCTTCCAGTGAATTTAGTGGCTGCAGACAAAGTGTAAGTAATGGCAGCCTGATTGTAACACCCAGGGAACGGAGGTGCTACCATACATCTGGCATCGCGTCACGTCAATGGTGCTCCAGTGTTGTATGACAACCAGGACCCATTATGGTGATGAGTGGAGGGGAGACGGATTGTGGCTCGAGAGAGAGCAACATCTTATCTGACGGATGAGCAGGTGAAGTGATGTTACACTGACAAGCTGTGATTCATGCATCCTCTATAGGCAAGAAATTACACCTTGCGGCCACCACCATGAGGTGAGGGCAGATACATTATGGATGCAAGTTCACCACATACGTATCTGCAGCAAGGTCACTGGCAGATAAAGTAAAATACAATCATGCGGCCAGTTACTCCCATCTCTACCATTGGGGTTTGCTTTTGAAGCCTGGTGATTAGAGCTGAATGATATTGGAGTAAAAGTCACATAACGATGTCTCACGCTTTCACAATAAATATTGTTTTTCTTTACCTTTTTTATGATATTTTGTGGGAGTCAATGTTACATACAAATTATGTCACTATGTACACATTGGTATACATTAAACCCATATAAAGTTAAAATAAGTAACTAAGAGATGATATATGTAGTGCACTGGTCATTATCAAAAAATAAATCTTGCCAGTGCAAAATGGCCCGCAGTAGTGGACTATACATTATCCTGCTTATTATACGGTTACTTGCCAAACTGATACAAGAATCTTTGCACAACATTTCATTTTTTATAATTCTATTGCTTCATGTTTCATTGGATTTCACTAAGAAAAATAAAGCTTAATAAAGACTTATGTTATGTCACTGTACTGATGCTCCACTGTCAAAGATCTTATGTGTGAGTACAGTGAAAAAGGAATAGAAGCTGATGGGAAATTCCTTATATTACATTATATACAGGCATTTGGAGAGTCTGCAGAGTGCAGACAAATATTATTTTAAGTTCTCTTTCAAGCTTGGCCTAAAAGGTGTTCATCTTTGCACAGTTCCAAAATGTTGCATATGGGCTCCTTCAGGATATCTACTTTTATTGCATGATCAGAAAGGTCAGGGGTCAGTGTATGTCTTAAAACTGGTGTAATATGCAATCATTGTAGAAACCTGAAATCACATTTTGCATGCTGGGATACACGCATAGTATATTGCACATATATCTTTCCAGGCTGCATCTATCAAGGTCACTTCTTTCTCTTTTTTGCATTTTGGTTATGAAGGTTTAACCGCTCAGTGCACTGAGCTTTATATTTTTTGTGGATTTTAATTATCTCCAGTTCTTCCCACTGGCTAGGACTCCCGCTGTCACAAGATTCACCAACACTGGGAGGGTTAAGGCTAGCATATGCTTCGTCTGATTCCCCTGAAGCCACATCTTTTCAGACTGCTGCTAATGCAACACCACTGGACAGCATAACGCACTTGGAGGACATTCTGCTACATCAACTAACAGACACCCACACTGACTAACACTGTGCTAGATGATGCAGGGAGAAGGATGGCCGTCCTAGCTACCCAGGAAGAGCAAAGCCAATTGTACTCTCTCGTCTCTTGGATTTTGGATAAACCACTGTGATGTGATTAAGAAATGCCCTGCATTATTTATTTATTTATTTATTTATTTATTTTTTACAAAAATGAGTAGTTCTTTCAGATCATGGCTCATCTCAAAGAACACACAATACACCTCAGTGACTAGTCAGGATTCTCACACCACACAATAAAGCATGGTGAGTAAGTAATGGTAAGAGGCTTATTTGTATATTGCTCACTTTGAGACATGGTTGTGGCCAAAGCCATAATGATGATCACCTAATCCACCTGCAGCAACTTGTGAACATGCAGTAGAAAACATTCACCGATATGACCTCTGCCACTAAGACGTTTCTGGTTGCACAACCTCTTTCTTTTGCAAAACATCTTTGTAGGAGAGATACATTTTTTGCAAATACAATATCATTGAGAGCAGTATTTTTCTCCATTCCAAACTGCTCAGGCTACGTCTGGACTGATATTAATAATTAAAGCTCAGTGGATGGTGTCTGTAAGCATGTAAAAGGTCAGACACGACTCTGCCATCAATAATGGAAGGAACTCATCTGCCTTGGGCAGAAATGCAAGTGCCGACTGTCGTTTACAGAGAGACAAATAAATGCCAAGTGCGATGACTATTTGTTAGTTCAAAATGAAGGAGCGACCCTTGAGATTATGAGGGTGTTTTTTTCTTTCCCTCTTCTATTTTCCACAGAGTAAATGGAAACAGCGTAGTCAGATTTTGGCTTTGATCTCAGCATGAGCTTTTGCAAGTTTTTGTTTGCTGTGTTTATTTATTTATTACATATATTTTTTGCACGACAACGGTGAATTCTTTTTAGGCCAGAGATGCTATATTCAGATTTGTGCTTTTGTTCCGTCTGTGCCGCATTACTCACTGCCATGCCAGTCACTCCTCCCTCTCTATTTCTGTCTCGGATCTGGCCGAGTGGTCACTGCTACATATCAGCTGCCCACAGAGAAGCCAAGTGAACCAATTTTATTGTTAAAAACTGTGTTTTTTTCCCACTCCCAGCTGGATCTCCACATTAGGCCCTCATTAATCGTGTGTAATAAATGTAATAGCAACTTTTTTTTCCCTCTTCACCGTCTAGTCCCTTTCTTAATGTCGGAAAATTAACCACAATTTATACCACTGACTCAATCAAGTTGTCACGCTGCTCACATTACAGCCTTTAAATATCTCCTAGTTTGCTTCAGAACAAGCTGGCCCTTCATCACTAAATGTTATCGGGAAGAACGGTCAATGAAAGCAAAGACAACTAAACAGGGAAAGGTTCGCATATCCTCCACACTGCTGTGCAAACAAACACTTTTTTGTAAGCGTGCATGATATGGACAAAGTGCCATAGTGGGTCTTATGCTGCTACATATTGCAATAGCATTGTGATGCATATTGCAAACTGACAAAACGCATCAGTGGCCACTTGATGCAACATGGATAAAAGCATGCCTGTGTAATTTTGAGGGGGGAAAAATGTGTGCATGTTTGTCTGGCTGCATGAAGGTCTGTGATTCATCAGAACGCTCGCCAGGAACATCAGGGATTGGTCAGCGTGCTTGCACACACAACAGAAGTTTCAGATGATTTGCTAGAGCTTTCGTTTACAGAGCAAAGCTGTTATAACAGAGAATTCTCACTGTGCCAGATGTATATTACTGCAGCTTTTTGCTTTTCTCATATTGCCAATATTGTGATGAATACAGCAGTTATAATAAATACTACAGAGTTCTGCTTATTTATCATGGGTTTTCCTCCAATGTCAGCTTTTACAGCACTCTGCAACCAGTCGTTCCAAGTGAGGGGGTCACCAACTCCCAGTCCAAAACCCATAGTCAGCTTGTTGCCCCAAGGAGTTCTCATTCAAGCAGATGTGGTCTGGAATCTGGAATATGCATTGATTTCTCTGACAAGGCTAAAACCCTCTTCAGACTTGCAATTTCTCCAAAGATCCATTCCTGAAATACCTTCTTGGCTTGGTGTGGCCTGTGGGTCCAGTAGCGTGGATCAATGCCAGGAGTAATGCACCTCTCTTCTGGGCCAAAATGCACCACGTCTGAGCCCTTTCAGTCCCATTTATGAGCCAAAGGTCATAAACCTTGAGCAACAACAGCCGCTAAATATGATGCTGAGATATTACCCAGGGAACAACGAGGGCTGGTCAGAGGACAAAAATGCTAAATCTAACCCCCCTGAACTCTCTACTGGAATGTTGTTTATCTCTGCCTGATATAAAAAGCCTGCTGGCATGCATAAAAGAGATGCTTTTTTCCATAAATTCACAACAATGGATAATATAGCCCCTGCATTTCTGTTGTCTGCTTTTATTGAAAAAGCTGGCTTCCCCGTCACTGCATAAGCACACTGCTCAAACATCTTTCATTCCCACACCTGGCCATTTTTCCTCTTAAAGACATAAGTGTCACATTTCTCTGTAACTCAATACAAGTTGTCAGGGATGACTCATACTGAGAAGTTATACTTATAACTTATCGTGCACTTATAGAAACTACAGCAAAAAAAAACAGTTTGACTGGTCAAGTGGAAAATTTCCCCTCATATTTTAGAATGTGTGCTAAACTTAACTCCTTGCAGTTGACCTACTCACGCTTCATCCACAAATGCTTTCTTTAATAGTGACTGTTGTATGACTGGAAGAAAAAAATCCTGCAATACACTATAGCACAGTTCAACATTTAGACATAATTCATTTTAAATGGTTTGCTTAGTACATGTGTGAAAACTACCACTATTAGAACAGGTCAGATGAAGTCCTTCCTTGTGTAATCAGGTTAATGTTGGCACAAGGGTACATACGCTCATTGTTTCCAACCTGCCTAATTTCAATTACAAAGATGGGGAAAAAACTGAATTTGCATCTTCTTAGATGTCCAAGCATGTATAGTATTTAAGTTATATTGAAAAAGTTGCATTTAGTTGTCCTTTTTAGGAGGATTGTGAACTGTTTTCATAGGAAGGATCTCTCATCCCTCCGCTTTCAACCCACATTGCTCGCTAGCAGCTCAACACAGTCACATTTCACGCACAGAGAGTCAACAGTGAAAGGTTTTGGCACATTAGTTAATGGGTAGGGCTGTCATCTCACAGCAACACCTCTCATGTGGGGTAGCCTGAGTACTCTCTGTGTGGAGTTTGTATCAGTTTACACCAGCTCCTCCTGTTTCTTCCCACTGTCCAAAGATATGCACCCACCACAAGATGCTAAATTGAGTGTATTTGTCTGTGTGTCTGCCCTGCAATGGCCTGGTGCCCTGCCCAGGGTATTTCTCTGCCTTTTGGCCTATGAACGCTGGGCCAGGCTCCAGCACCCCCTGTGACCCTGACTAGGATAAGTGGCATGGAAAATGAATGAATGAATTAATTAATTAATGAATGAATTAATGAAAGAAAGAACAATTTCCATTTCTTTGGCCACTAAAGGCCCAACAATATTGACAACACTGAAAACTCAAGGTTAAGTAGCGAATCTGAACTCCAACCTGAATTTATTATCTTAAGTACAAGCACAAGGGGAACAAAATAGGCTGCTCTGGATACAAGCTCAATCCGAAGCACGAACCTGATCATGCATTTTTTTATTGTTTTCATTTATTTTAAATCTTGCTTTACTTTTATCAGGCACATTTTCACTCTTTTTCTTGTATTCTGATTTTATTCCTGATTGTATTGCTTACTTTTCATTTTAATCTTATTTTATCTCTGTAAAGCACATTGAATGACCTTTGTGTATGATAAATAAATACACTTGCCTTGCCTTATTAACATTTTTGTTAACATTCTGTAAATCTTGTCCATCTTGCAACAGCTGGATATTTAAGTCAGCCTCATACCCACTTGGGGTTCCAGATGAAGAAAAAAAATCTTTCTTAACAAATTCATTATATTTGAAACACATCAGTCGTGGATAGAAGTATTTTTTTGGTAATGCAGTCCTGTTGCTGACAATAGAGCAAATTACTCTGCTTGCTTCAAATCAACAGTACCTTAATGCGCTTCAAGTCTATGATGAAAACAGCAGTCCAGCCATGGATAATCCCCATAGACAGAATACTAATCAGTTTGAAGCATGGTGCAGAAATGTTGATTTCTTATTTGCTTTCACACCACTGGGAGACCTCTCAGAGGAGTCCATTAAATATTTTTGGAACTCCTGCAACACAAGCTGCCCCCACAAAATCGAGTAGTATGGTGTTAGATTTACAACACTTTAACATGGCTTGTGAACCTTGTAAATGTGTAATACAATGCAATGCAATAACTATTTTCTTGGTTATGTTGAAGGTTAAGGTTGAGGTCCATAGAAAGGGAAAGAAAAAAAATTATATTTTCAACCTTTTGTCCAATTTACCTTGTATAGCCTGCAATGAAGCATTATTTCCAGTTCATGTGACACAATAGCATGTTCTTATGAGCCCCCAACTTCCCGTGAATTATGTCAGCCAAGGCACAGAGCAGGCGGCAAGAGGAGAAAGGAGAATATCTTTACTGTACCACATCCTTTGTTACACCTTGAATGGGAATGGAAAATTGGCTCCAGTTAAGGAGGGCTTTTTAAACTGCTCAGTGACTCATTAAAGCAATTCTGTAGGTGACTCGTACAATGTGAACATGCATAAAACCTCATTTGTATGTGCAACAGAACCTATAAAGAGGGCATCTTCTGTTGTCTCCGTATGTAACCATGCAGATTAATATTGATGCACACTTGACACTAGAAATGGAAGGCTTACATTCAGCCCTAAATGAAGTCTCCTTATGGAGGGCTTTAAGGTACAAGCTTTAATGTGGCTGCTTTGTCATTACATTTTATGTTATTTTCATTTAAACAAATGGGGGAAATTTTAGACTAAAATATTTATTAAAAGACATAAAACTGGTTGTATAAATTATTCCATCTATAATGTGCAATGCACCAAGGTGAGAAACGCCTAAAGCAAGATGCATTAATGTTCACTTTGGAACTATTCGGGTGGGGGAGCTGCACACCTCATCCATCTGGCGCAATTAAGGCGTATGTTTATTTATTTATTTATTTATTTCCCACCTTTTCTTGCGCTGTTGACATGAAATATGGAGTGAACTGCAATAAGGCTTCACAGAAGCATTGTGGAGCAGCAGCATGAGGTGTGTGTACGCTATGTGGAGCAGAGGGTGGGCGGTAGGAAAATCGCGCATCTGTCCCGCAGCGCCCTCTAGCTGTTGAGTGGGTCGTTGCAACAGTCGCCGTTGCAGAGCGAGGATGCGTGCGGCTTTAGCAGGGAGACTCGCTCGCTGGTCGCAACGTGAAAGCCAACCAATCCAATCGGGTCCCGGTGACGCGGGCGAGGCAGGCTTCAGTACGGGCTCCATCATAATATTTAACACCCCCCCCCTTTCCTTTACCTCTAACCCCTGAACGAGCACTAGTCCTGGTCTGACTGAATGGGCAGCGACCTGGGGGACAGGAGTTTGGCGGACAGATCGACACCTGTCACGGAGAGGCGCGACGGATTTCAGCGCTGTTTTCTCTTCGTTTTCATGTCACCGTTTCCTTCATAGCGCACAACTCGACTTGTCGATGCTTTTTGCGCACCGTACCGGCACTTGATTCGCGATCTTTAAGCGCGATCACTGAGCCGGAGGTGGGGCTCCCTAAGCGGGGGAAACGGACTGCACGGATGCGGCTTCGTGTCGCCTGCGTGCCGGAGCCGACATGCAGCTGGTCCCGTTCGGGTTCGGCGAAAACCTAGAGGTGGAAGAGGGAAACCTTTAAATAAGTAGTCCGTCCGTCCGTGACGACAAGGGCTTAAAAACCAACAATATATATACATACATAACCGAAGCAGCAGCAGCGGAGGACGATCATCCACAATGATCCTGTTCCGTAAGTTCCGACTGCTGATTCTCATGGTGTTTCTCGTGGCGTGCACCATGCACATCATGATCGACCTGCTGCCCATGCTGGAGAGGAGAGCGGCCGGCCCAGGCTCCGGCGGGGGAGGAGGCGGAGGAGACGCGGGCTGCTCGTGCGCCCACAGCCCGAGCGAGGAGCCTCGCGGGCGGCCAAAGCAGCGCCCCAGAGCCGCCGCCGCTGCTGCCTCTTCCGCCGGAGCTCAAGCGGGCTGGCCAGGTAAGCACACGCTGAGGATACTGCAGGACTTCAGCAACGAGCCCAGCTCCAACCTTACCTCGCAGTCTCTGGAGAAGCTGGCCGGCGTCGGGGAGAGAGCGGAGTCGGTCAAAAGAGCGCAAGAGCCGGCAGAGGAGAAGAAGAAAAGCATGATCCGCGAGAGGGGGAGCCGCGGGGAGGAAAAGCGGGACCCGCGCGCCTCCAGGCTCCTGGCTCTTTTCGAACACCCGCTCTACAAGAGGCAGCTGCCGCCGCTGACGGACGACGACACGCTCTTCAACGTCAACACTGACATACGGTTTTACCCCAAAGCGACGGGAAATCAGGAATGGTAAGTAGCCTTAAGCTCAGCTGACAAACACTTTACGCTGAGGCTGAAGCGAGACCCAGTAGCTGCCTCGGACAACTCACAGCTGAGGCTGCAGGTGCTGTGGGCACACCGTGCTTTAGCCTAGCCACTCTTTTATCTAAAACACACTTAGCCTGCGCTTCTCTTCTTCTCTTCACAAAGTCTGTAAAAAGTTTGTTCTTTTAATTGTCTTATATTTGCTCTTGGTTTCCTTTGTTTTTCTCTTTTTTTGTTCTGTCACATTTACTAGACGCTGAGCTGTCATTTTTCTTTTGCTTTGTTCTTGTTACCGTCTCCATTCTCCATTATTCTTTATTTCACTCACAGTACCTAAAGCAGTTCCACTGGACAGAGGCTTATTTCAGCCACAGCTATAGTTGTAAAAGTGAAGTTCTCTAAAATAACTGAACAGGTCCAAACATTCTAAAATGGGTCAAATGTTGATTTTTTTCCCTATATTTTTGCACTTATGCATTTTTTTTCATTTTGCAAGACTTTTAGCTTGTTCACATGTAAAAGAATCCTAATTTGCAGATGAATACCCCGTACATGCCGAAACCAAATGCCTGTCACACCTGTTACCTTTACTTCCAACATCCCAATGTGCTGCGGTAAGCTGTCTGACAGCCAGAGCGGTTGCCTGTCATTGTAAGGACACAATGTTGAATGGAGAGCACCTACTTAGAGAGCAGTGCAATCTACCGAGTCACTGCTTTTCCTATCAAATTACCCACTTCTATGGTTCCTTCGAAAGCACAAGACAGTTGTAGTGGCTCAGAAAAAGGTCTGGTTTTTCAAATGATTTTAGCATTTGCAAATCACTGAATGAGAGAAAATGTCGATCCAGATGTTGGATCTTCCAGGCACAGGTCGGCAGTTTTTTCCCCAGTCTTGCCTGCCAATTGATTTAACCCGTTATGAAAAAGTTGTACATTTCTTTACCTTCTGCTTCCTGAGGAGTTTCTTCAAAGTCCTTAATTTCTGAGAAGGTGTTGTGCAAGTTACTGAGAAATTAGTAGTTATTTATTTTAAAACTCTAATAAAATTATTGATTTTCTAAATATTTGCTTAAATTATCTTATTAATACATACATAGTTATATTATTTTAGTGTTGTTTTGACACATTGTGTACAAGTGTAAAGTTTACCCAGCATTGTGCCCATTTTCATTTTTAATCCACGTTAAGCAGATTTTGTAGAGTTGTTCGGTTGCTTGACAAAGGACCTATTGGATATAATCGTTTAAGCCAGACTAAATTTAAAAAAAAACGAAAAAGGCAGAGGTCTGCTTCATGTTCTTGCGTGGGCCTGGGCCACTGCACTGAATGCACTGATGGACAGGAGCCACATAATATCACTTTCCCTTTTCACAAGCAAATAATTAAACAAAATGCATGTGGTAATGATGGCAGAGATTTCAAAACTCAGCTCAGCAGCAGAGAGAAGGATTTGCAGTCAGAGCAATCTAATCTTAATCTGATTTTAAACTGGAAAATTGTGATGTACCTCGAGATAAAATTGTAAGTACGATCTGTTAGCTACAGTTAGCCTTCTTATGGGCACAATGCACAAAATAGACAATTTTGACAATGCTGTTGCCCATTTTAACAGTAAAGTAATGTTTAATTTGAAAAGATAATAATTTAATCATGTCCGCCAAAATAGTGGAATTACAGTAACTGTAATTACTTTTTAATGCGTTACTTCCAACACTGGTAACAACACATTGATAAAGATTTCTAGAGCCATGGCGTGTAGCTATGGGCTGTGTAAATGCCCATTTCTTATAACAGTGGAAGGATTCCAGGTTCAGAGCCTTTTATGGTACCTTCCCCTGTGAGTTGTGCTTCATCAGTGAACTCTTGAATATGATGTGCCCTCCTGTTGTTATGAAAAATGTCTTACATAACGGTTCACTCTTTTGAATTAGGGTTTTAGGGAACCACATGTTTTCTTGTAGAGCCGTTCCTTGATGAGTCTTTATGTAATTGCTATGACAGAGTTCTTGCTGTATGATGAGGGAAGGTTCATTAACAGAGCCAAGCTGAGTAACCTGATGGGAGGAAAGACTAATTTGGGGAAGGCAGATCTACATTTGACATTGTAATTCTGCAGATGCTGATGGAAAAATGTTTTTTTTTGTAAAAAGACATAAATTAAATCAGCGGATCCTGAGAGATTGTCAGCAATTGTGGGGTCTGGTGGGGGGTGTCCAGCGCTATTAGCTGCTTCTTCATTTATCTAAGAGAGGATGAAGTCAAAGTGAAATTTCAGCATGGCAGTCCATTGCACCAAGATGCTGAAATATAAATGCACTGACTAATCACTACAGGGTGATTACACACAACAAATGGGCCAACAGATAAAAAAACAATGGCATTAGAATGAAGTTTTCATGCAGCGAAGTTGAATTCCAACTTTCAAGTTTATTCTAAAAAAGTCTGGAGTTTAGGCACTGACAAGCAGCAGCTCACCTTCTATTTTCTGAAGTCTTTATGCTAATCAGTCATGCAAAGTTGGGGGAGTGGATGGGTGCTAAGTGAGTGCTTGCTGCAATAAGTTGAGCTAGGTGGTCAATTATAGTTACTCGTCTTTTGATGATAAATAATAACTAAATAATAGCTATTTAATACTTGCTAGCTAGGTAACACCAGCTAAAGCTACAGTACGCTACCTGAGTTGCTTGCATATCTAACTAACTATTCATAAATGTAAATTACCAATAACTAGTTCTTTTTACTTGGGTAACAACAATTATCACTGCTAATTTTTGGTTCGACAAGATAAACATTTAAATTATTAGCCAAAAAAGAGCACTCGCACTGTATTTAAATATTGCTTCTACATGTATTCCAAAATTCTGTTTTAAATGTTATTTATGTTGCATCGTTAGCTATAAAAGTACTGCAAATGTGTTTTTCATGTGTTAATTTAGCCCCAACAGTGTGAGCGTCCATTAAAAAGGCAAGTTAAAGTCGACTAAAAAATTGGCCATTAGACTTGCCAAAGAAAGAAGTCTAAATCAGAATCACCCATAAATCATGATCGGTGCATCCCTGGTGACAAATCTATCCTAAAACAGAACACACACACACACACTGTGGGATTCCATGTTGTTAGCTGTGTACAGTATTTTGTCCTTTGTGGTAATACATTATTTAATACACTTGAGCATCACAGACTCACCTTAAAATAAGTGCTTCACTTAAAAATGGCTCATTTCAAAGCATAGTAGTTTCCAAAGAAACTGTATGACTACTCAAGGTGTCAGTATCAGCACTCTAAACGAGAAAGTGGCATTGTGCCCTCTCTACACTAAATTTGTCCCATCTTTGCTTTTTTGTCTGTTTGTTGACTCACCAAGTACTGTACAAATCTTACAAATCATGAATATACACTGTGCTGTTTTAGATGCTCAGTGCTTCTCTATGAATCAAACCTCACACCACACACTCAAGTGACAGTTCTGTGTAGGCTGATATAACATAAAATATGGTTTAGTTAAACTTGTGCTCACAGAGTTCTTTACACTAAAATGTCATGTTTCACTTCAAAAACTGGGGGAGAAAAAGCACGTGTTTGCTCCCCTCCGTATAAAAGTGAAATGCTCTATTGTTCTGGCATCTATGATTCATAGTCAGAAATATTTGTTTGAAATATTGATGTCATTATCACTCCTGCAGTTTCTTCTCCCCCAGCCATTACATTAGCGTTCAAAGCTAACACCCTGTCATTTCTAGGCACAACGAGGGGAACGAGGAAGAAGAAGAGTATAGCCCGACGGGGGAGGCCACTGCTGAGTCATACCCCAACTGGCTTCGCTTCCACATTGGGATTAACCGTTATGAGCTCTACTCCAGACACAACCCAGTGGTGGAGGCCCTGTTGAAAGATCTGCAGTTGCAGAGGATCACCAGCGTAGGTGAGCCTGGGTCAGGTCTTGTGACTGTTGCATGAATATGCAGGGCTTGTTTCTGTGTTTTTTAATATTGTAGTATTGCTGGCTCAGGAGAGTAATCCCCTTTCCAGAAGCAATTATTGCCAAGTGGTTTAGTGCCATTATGGGCATAGCACAAGCCAACTAGGTCACTTGTGCTCTGAGTGGAGTGGTGTGGGATATGCAATGAATTCTCAAAGCTGTTTACATAAATTCTGCAATAAGACATGGAAAGACCACATAACCCTGCTCACCTGTTTCTCTTGATTGAGGGAACATTCCTAGTGTATGCTCCTACCTATCTAACTAGCAAGTGTAGTAGTTGCTTGTAATACGGCAGGAATAAATACATTTAAAACATATAGTCTTTCTCCTATGCCTAGTTCAGTAGTATCAGAGACCTGTGGTTAATTAGCCAGTGCCCATAGTCATTTGTTGTAGAAAGAAGGCAGTTAAATCATGTGTTGTACTAAAAACCTCCCTCCTTATGCTATTGGTGTAATATATCATATATAATAGTTACACACAATGTAGCAGCACTCACATAGATGATCACATGCAATACTTTTGCAATTTGTCACAAAAAATAATGCTAATGATTTTAGCTAGAGCATTGTTTGAATTAGCTTGATTCTATTTTTATGTACTGTATGTTGATGCAAAAAACTAATGCCACTCTCTAAAAAATGGAAATTATGAGCAGGGGTGCACCAATATAGAAACTGTAGGCCAATGCCAATATCCAGTATTTTTCATGTACATATCTGCTGATGTCAATATTGATGCTGATACATAAGCACAAATAATATGTAAAAATTTAGACTGAATATATTTAGAACAGCATTATAAAAAATAAGATTTACTTCTGCAGGGGTATGAATGCAGTAAAATGTATAAATGCAGACATAATAGCACAGTAATGCAGTGGAACATGAATGCTGTGCTCTTCTGGACAACAAATACAATCAAATATGGGAGTGAATCAGACAAATCTAAACATGAAAGTGACTAATTGTCATTGTGAAGACACTCAAGCAGCACAACGAAATGTGACCTCTGCATTTAATCCATCCTTTTATCATTGTGCATCCTTAATAATGAGTCACATTTCAGAGCAACAGTTTGTGCATCTCTAAAACATAATCTGTTTTCCTGCCTAAAGGCTAAAAATTATTATTTTCCACTTGAAACACATAGCACATTGTTCAGTTGCTATGACAATGCACCTATTTTTCCAAAAATTCCAAGTATTTCAGGCCATTCAGACCTTTAACATAAAATGATCCACTGGTATGAAATGATAAGTGTTGATAGAAACCTGAGGGTACAATGTCTACAATGCAAAAAAACCTTCTTACAGTCCATATCTAGACATGTGTCTGAGTTTTTGCATGTAAAGTTGATAAGGTTAAAATAGTGGAAAAAATGTTTCTTTGGGGAATATTATGCTATACAAAGCCATTTATATTTCTGTCGGCCATGACTGGATTGTATATATAGGGCTAAACTCTAAACATGAAAACTAAATTGTCTTGGGCATTAAGCTGTGTAATTGTGAACATTTTGTGAGATAATGTTTGTTATGTAGCTTTCAGTTGCCTGCTTCCTATCACCACAATTCTATGAGCATTTCTAAACCTGTATGTTTTTCTATAACAGAAAGAACAGGGCTCTGAATGAAGCACATCTTGGATAAATGATGTATACATTTTAAAAAGAAGTTGTCAGTTTTGTGCTTATGGCACTGTGGCCTTTTTTTTGAGACTCTTAATACCACTAGCGTAATTACATTTGCAAAAGAAGTTACCCTTATGTTGGCAATGTTTTCAGTTTTCTTTGTTGTAGTTTAGTTTAACATTTCAAGAAAACTGAGAATATTCTGGAACAGCTTATAAAGGCAGCTTCTGCTCTTGACATTCCTGTACATAGAGAGATATGAGGAATGGCACTGCGCTATCTGGATTCAGAGCACACCGCATGCTATGTGAATGAGGACCTGCTGCTGAAGGATATGGTCACTTATAGCAGTGTGTGAAACAGAGAACTGAATATGCTTTGTGTGAAACACAAGTAAAGAATAAGCAATGTGGCCATTAAAAATGAAAAGCAGGGCATTAAATCATGTTTAAGAGTGGTTTCTGGGATCTGTGGCCACTCCTTGTGTAATATAATCAACAAAAGGATGTGCTTAAGTTTTCCAGGTACAGTTCCCATGTTCTCCTGGCTTTCTCGCATTGATCCTCTTTTCTGTAGTGCTTTTTAAGTCAAAGTAGAGCTATAAAATATTACAATGTTTATAGTTGTTGTGATAGTCATTATTTTAGGAACACTGAGTGCTTGCATGTTTCTTTAAAGGAGCTTTGGATTTAGTACTGTGTGCTGTGTAACATGCTAAATAAAACTGATTTATAATGGAGTTTAATTTGACAGAAATTTGTTTGTGTTTTCATTAGTTTTTTTTTTCTTTTTAGTCTGTTGAAACTTAAAAATAAATACTGTGACATTGGCTATCATGAGAATATCTTGAATTACTGTCATAGTTTTGCCGCACAACCAACCCCTATATTCTAGTGACATAATACATTACATTTACATTTGTTTTACCTGTTTTGACATTTTGAAGTCTTTAAATTTGTGTTTCTATATCCAAAACTGGAGAAGCCATGATTATTTTTAATGATGGATTTCTTTTCAAACAATGAAAGTGTGTATGTAACACTGTAAATTTTCATACAAGTTTAAATCTTTATCAAATATTTCGCACTGCACATTGTTTCGGGCATAATTTACTGGATTACATTCATGACACTATATAAAATATAAATGGTATTTTGCATAGAAAGTCCTTAAAGGTTAGGAGATATATATCACTCATTTTATGCTCATTTTATTTCACTGTATGCATAAAATATAATTTGACTATAAGCCAATATTATACAAACGTTGAAAATGCGGATAGTAAAAAATTTCAATTGATAATATATGTGTAAGTAAGGATGAAATATTTTATTATGCTATAATGTTATCATGGTTTTATTTTAAATTTGTAAAAGATTGCAAATCAAATGTAAATGTAATTTATTAAGTCATTTATAGTGACATGCATAAATTAATAGTTTGAATAGTACAGAAATTTGAATAGTACAGAAAACCAAAAGATTAAACCATAAACCATTCTGTTTTTGGGCTTGTATGACAGCACCTGCATGTGTGATGTGCCGTTTGACCTGGGTGGTGTAATGTTTTGGTTGTAAACGATAAACTACAATCACTAAATCTCCAACTGTGTATTGTCATAAAGAGGACAATCACAAGACAGGAACTAAGCAAATTGCACTTATCAGACGCCTATGGCACTGTTGCTTCGTAGTGCTGTAATCTCTGCTGATGAGAAACATAGGCTTTATTACCAGCGCTCCACCCTAGACACACTGACAGTCATAAACGGCAGATGGCTGCTTATCTATGCATGGAATTAGATTGTTTATTTATGGGCCAAGGCATGACATCTCATTGTCGGAGATTGTGAGGAGGCTGGAAAATACACACTGAAAAAAGTTGTTTGTCTTCTCAGCTTCGTAATAATGCAGATTTAGTGCATTTGTGTATACCCAAATGAGTCAGCGAGGAAAGCATGCAGTATGACTGATGAGAGAATGTTTTTGTGTGTCTGTGTGCATGCACACATGTGCAACTGCTTAATCTGACAAAGTTTAATGCCTTTTCTCACTGTTGACGACACATTACAAATGGTTCGCTCTTTTCCGCAGCTATGAAGTCTGGCGGAACCCAACTAAAACTCATCATGACATTCCAGAACTACGGACAAGCCCTCTTCAAGCCGATGAAGTAAGTGGAATCCCAGATTTATCGTCCATAACGTGCACAGATTAGGCGAATCTCAGGTTTCCCCACCAGACAGGAAGCACAAAACACTTCATAATCCTGCTTTATATGCACACCAGAGCATTGAACCCAAAACTCTAAGCTTGATCCTGAGCATATCTAAAACTCTAAGCTCAGTTCTGAGAATAATACCCGCCTAATATGAGCACACTTCTGCTCCTTTCGCAACACTCTGAAGTTTCATTGACAAATGCATTATGTTAAAACCCCACAAAAAAATTTCGTCTTAGATCTTTTTGTCCTTAAGGCACTGAAAAATAACTCCTTGCTTTTGGCATAAGCAGCGCGCAGGCCCAACTCGTGTTATTTAGATATGCCGGAGCGTCCGTATGATCTTTCCTGGTGGGTAATGATCAGTCTGTTTCTAATTAACATCACCGGGCCTACATGTTAATTAAAACGAGAGAGGAGCCGCCAGGAGCTCTTGGGGATGATGCCAACAGAAGCAGTAGCAGTGCATAAAAACCTCACTGCATGAGTCAGTATGCACCACTCCCACAACTGAGACCAAGCTGCCACCTTGTTCGCTAGTGATCAAATAATTGCTCGGAGATGCTTGATTTCCTTTGCCCAGAGACTGTGAGTGCCCTCTTTATTTATTTGATTGCACCTCATTGCAGCCACTGGACCATCAAAGCTACATTTTTGATACGCTGTAGGGCAGATGAGCTGATCAAAAAACTTTTTTTTGTTTGTTTTTCGTTTTTTTCAGTTGCTTTAACAAGTTCAATTCAGTTCCAGCATTTAGAGCTAATCACACATTCCAAAGATTACTGGTTATTATCTAACAATTTCAAATGAAGGCAGCATTACAAAGCAGTTACCATGCTTTGGTGTGCAGAAGTCTCAGAAATGTTTCTTTTTGTGTGAAATGTCAGTTTTGGCATTCAAGCAGTTTTAAAGCTAAAACTAATGTCTTAGCAGTCTTCCATGGTCTTTGGAAAATCTCACTAAAGCTAAAAAACTGCAGTTGAGATGTGGGGAGAAAGCCAATTGTACCACTTGTAACCTCAGTTAGGTTAACCCACCATCTTTACAGATCGGCACGTTTGTTAAGCAGGAATGCTTTATTGAAAGTATCTTTAAAGTATCTCTAATAATCTCAAAGTTTATCAAATGTAGTTGTTCTTGAGCCAACCACTCTCAGGACATCTTTTGTAGGCCTTTGCAATAGTGAGATTTAGCCCTTGTAACTTATCCCCATCAATAAAAAAAAGATGTGGCCCATTAGTAAGGAACAAAAAAAAATTGTTAAAGGCCGATTTTAAGCTCAACATCACATTTGTGTTCCTAGGAAAAGAGGATTTTTATGCTTGAACCTAGTAAGAGTCACAGTTTATATTTTTGTCACTTTTTGACAAAAATATCAGCTATAACATGTAAATCAAATGCAAACGTTACTCTTTATGTAACTAAAATATTTTGCTTTCATGTAATACATTTTAAATAGTAAAATTTATTACACAGTAACATCTCATTTGAATGCCATTCTGTGGACTAACCTTGGATGTAGCCACTGATCTCATATAGGTTTTCAGCCATCCCCTATTCTACAATTTTGTTTTGTGTCACTGCAGTCTGTTCACACTGGTAATGTGAAGTATAAAACAGCATGACAAGAAAGCTCCATACTGTAAAAGTAAAACATAGACAAAAACGTGGCACTTCCTTATCTTGGAATTCAGTTTAAATAAGTCATGTTCATTCCAGTTGGGAAATATGTGTGCATATATCTGTAGCACATGCCTTTAGGCACTTTGCTCACCTATAAGAACTCAAGCAACACTGCGCTGTGACTGTGAATTTAGAACACATTCACTTAACTTATATCTCCATGATATTCATGCCCGGCTAAACCCATTTCTTACAATTAGCCTGGAGCACTAAAGCTAACACCATCACTGTAGACAGTTAAGGAGTGTGTGTATGGTAGATCTTTATCAGAGTTAGCCTTTGAGTGCCCACATCACTGCCAGGCACAAATATTTATGTGAACATTTAACACAATTTTTGAAGTAGTCAGCCAAGATGTGTTTGATGTCTAGAATTTCTGTAAGGTTGCACCGGAGCTTCAGGGCTAATACACTTTACAAACCTGCCTAAATCATCACACACTTGTCTTAAAACTTGTCTGACACAAACATACTGTCATTAATTTTAAGAAAATAGTCTGACAAAAGTAAAGACAGAATTTGGACTTCAAAATAATTGCACCTACTGTTTTTAGCTATGCAGTTTTGACCGGTTTTGTCCAAACTGTTGCTTTATTTACACTAGGGCTGCACAGTATGTTTGTTGGCCTTTGCAATACTGTTATTATAAAAGGCAACAATTTGCAAACAAAAGTCCAACCAGTCACACTGTGTTTTACTGTAGGCAATGAGCATCTTGATCCAGAGTGTTTCTGTGAGTGGTTGGATGAATGAGTTCATCCAACACACTTGTAATTTTGGTCAAAATAGACATTAGTCTTAGAAGTTATGTGTCTTCATGTAGTTAACATCAGCCCTTCCATTACATTGGATTACAAGACGGTTTAGCATTCAAAAGAACTCATACATGCATGTAACTTACGCTGCTACTCTTAAACTTCAGCACTATTCTTCAGGATCACCAGCTACTTAGACTGTAGCCTAATAGTTCCAAAACAACTTAACAACCAGATTTGGCAAAGTCTGAGGGTTGAGGGGGGTATTCTGGTAAGATTGCCATTTTTATGACACCAGTTCTATATGCAGCTTTTTTTAGCCTGCAAGAAACAGTGCAGCTTTTGCAACCTTAAGAGGATCAGTGACATCAGAACTTTCAGAGGGTCCAGTGACACGTGGGAAAAATGTACACATGATAAAACATTTTTTTATCATTGTAATGAATATGGTTGGTTTGGAAGCAAATGCAAGCAGTGAGTTTAAGTTGAGTATTTAATTAAATGAAAAATACAAAATAACAAGACTTTGAAAACACAAAACAAAAGCCTGAATATACTGGGAACTACGATGTGAAAACAACGGATAAATACAACAGGGGTTTAAATAGGGACACAAATGAGCTACAGCTGGAACACAGAGACAAGACACAGGTGTGAGGTGGGGCAAGGGCATGGTAAACAACACAAGCACGTGGCTACATGACAACAAAACATGGACAGGTCACCTGACTAAACAAAACATGAACGGGACGAGACGGACCCTTACAATCATGATATTTTTGTTCAACGTTTGTATTTCCTATGAGAAAACTACTTAGATAGCAGTTAATATGAGCATGGTGCCGACTTCAGAACAAAAACCTGACTTCAGACGTCAATAAAGCAGGCCAGTCCTAACCATGTTACATAATGGGTTCACCAGCTTAGTTTTTAATGTATTGAAAGCTATATCTCAGTATCTAGTAACAGTCTAATTGTGTTCATATTGCACAGGCCTAAACTAGACCAATAGAGAGTATTGGGGGTATCAAATATGGCTTTCTAGCACAATGAAGTGCTGAATGGATGCCGCTTGGCAAGAGTGTGTGAGTTGAGGTGCGGTAGCGGTGCACTGCAGTACTTTAATCAAATGTGTGATACTAAATTACACGTCTGAGATTTAAGCTGACTCTTTTCCAGAGCTGAGCTTATAATCAAGTCTTCGAATGCAATCATGAACAGTCTATGGGGGAAAAAACACAGTTGTCTCAGATTACATATTGCAAATGCACACAGAGACAGTGAGTACTTGTTCAAAAGGCAGAACGGACACTGTTTGTCCTAATGCTTAGTCACGTTTTAATGAAAATGCCTGCACAGTGTATCTTTTACAAATGTAGACATGCCCTCACCTGCAGTATCCCATGTAAAAGAGAGATTTGCCTGCCAGTAACGGATTAAACAGTAATTAAATATGTTTTCCAAGTAAACATTGCTACAGCTTTTCTGTGTTGAGTCATATTATGCTTGTCTGAATTATTACACCTTCTGGGTGTGAAGTAAACAGCATTTATAAAGTAAACAATTTCTATGGCCCAGCAGAATTTGGCAAAGTAGTGGCTGTGGTTCTGTCAGTATGTAGAGTATTATATAATGATATAAAAATTAAAACAAGTTCGTATTTCAAGCAATCTACAAACTGAGTCAGAACTATCTACAAACCAAGTAAGACGCATCACTAAGTAATAATTCTATGAATTTAATGTTTTATTACTAGTATTTTATTATTATTTACATTTATTTATCTTAACCACTCCATTCAAAAAAATATAGCCTCTATATGCAATGTACAGGCCTACTGTGCCTGTCTTTTTCTTAACTGGACCTCTGCATCTTTATGATGGGTTTAACTCTGCACTGATTGATTTGATCAGGCCACATTATGCAGGCAGTAACAAACTCTCTTTGGACTTTGGGGGTAGCCTACACTGAGTGGCAGATGTACATACAAGAGGCACAGTTCTAAATGTCCTTTGATGTGTGCTGACAAAGCATCTAAATTCAATATTCAGCTTACCAGAATTGCAGCTTATCACACAAATAGTGCATAGCCCTGCCCACTAACTGAAAGCTCATCAGGTACTGGGTTCATACGGCACAGTGAGTTTTTTTAAGGGTTCTTCACCAGAACATTCTACAGGGTAGAATAAATAAATAGAGTTTGTGAAATACATGACATATTCTGTGCCACAACTTCTAACACATAAACACATGATCCTTAGGGGGTCTAATAAATGTTATTCTGATGGTAAACATTCTTTAAGCATTCTTTTGAGCTTCACATCACTGCCTAAATGCTGTATTCACTTGCATTGTTAAAAGAAGTCTTTTAACACAGGCCACCACTGGATCAAGAAAAGTACCTAAAAATCTGTTACACAAAGACAAAACCAAACTTCAGTTCTATTCAGAAACACAGCTAAGTTTTCTGGACCTGAGCTCATCTCAGATTTACAGTAATATTCCTGCAGCCTGTAGTGAAATGAGTCCACCTTTCAGGTTGTCGACTGGCTTTTGTGCTTTCTGTACTGAAGATGAAATGGACCATCCAGACTGTCAGCCAAAGGTACAAAACCCAGCAGCTGTCATGTTATGGGAAAGTGGGGAATCAGTGCCCACAGCATGGGTGTGAAGGACCAATTGAAGTGGAGGTGGATTTTGGGATTTTACAGATATATTCTGTTATCGAGGCGGTGTCTTTTTCCAGGAATTCTATGGTTATTTCAGCTAAACAATGCCAGGCCTCATTTTGCACATGCTACAACAGCGTTGCTTCTTAGACACAGAATTGGTGTGTTTAACTGGCCTGTAAGCAGTTCAGTTCAGCTCCTACTGAAAATGTATAGAGCTACATAAAGAGAAGAATTAGATAATGGGCACCATGGACTGTTGAGCAGCTGTCTCATATCAAGCAAGTCTTTGAGATTTCCTGAAATAGGATGTTATTGAAGAAAACTCCATCTGTACTCAACCTGTCATTGCTTTCAATATTATTAGTAGTGTTAATGCATGACCTATGAAAACATGATGTCATTTGGCTGGAAAAGGTGAAAAATGTGAAAAACAAAACTTTTTTCTCTACAATTGTAACTTTTTTAAAAAAACAAATGAGTGAGATTTGATTTATTTTATGTAATAAAATAATAATTTCTATAATTTCAGTCATTTCTGTTGGTATGTTTGTCCTAAATCCTAAATCCTTAAATCTTCTTTCAACAGAGAGTTAATTTGAGCATTTGTAGTGAACTCTCAACATAAAATGAGACCACAATTTCAAATGAATGAAACAGACCAGTGGTTTGATACAAGAGTGATAATTTATTCAGTCAAGTGTGTACAAACATTTGACTAGTGCTGTATGTCATGGTGTATTAGAAGCAGTGTTGTGGTTCCAGTCTTGTGCTGGGTTTGCTGTATGAAGTCTTTCACACGCAGGGAGCCCTGCTGTGCTGTATTGTGATGAATGAATGAATGAAGTCCGCAGGTACTCCTCTTTCCCAAGGTTTTCCCCCCATGCCTCTCTCTCTCTCTCTCTCTCTCTCTCTCGCTCTCTCTCTCTCTCTCTCTCT
>JBBPDA010000030.1:11061199-11076998 GCA_037974385.1 Arnoldichthys spilopterus
CTCTCTCTCTCTCTCTCTCTCTCTCTCTCTCTCTCTCTCTCTCTCTCTCTCTCTCTCTCTCTCTCTCTTTCTCACTCACTTTTTTTCCATCACTCTCTTTTGCTCTTTTTTCTTCTGACTTTTGCTTTTTATCTCACTTTTGCTTTCTCCATTTTGCCCTCTTCTTGTCTTCTCTATTTCTCTTTCTTTCTCTCACTCTCTGTCTTGCTCGCTGTGTTGCTTATTTGCTTTGTCTATAAATAATTTCCACAGACTCTAGAGCCCATGAGAACCAAGTGAATAGGAGAAACTAGGAATAGCCCTACAAGTTGTAAGTTAGGTTCTATCACATTTGGTAGTATTTTCTTTTAAAGAATGCATCCAGGAGAATAACAAAGCACATATAATTATTTAAGACATATGTTCAACATGATTTTTGATTTGATTTGATTTTGGAAATTTCCTCCATCAAGAGCTTAATTATTTGCTACACACGCTACCCAATCCATTTTACCCCATCGCTGCTCACTCCACACTGATAGAATGCACCCAGATGCGTACTTTTGATCATTGCCGGTCATTTCGATTAAAAGATAACAATGTGAGACCCTTGGACAAAGGATATGTATTTGGATTTTGGAGTTTTTATTTATTTCAGTATGCAGTTTTGACTGTTAATTTTTTTGATTTCTTGAAACTGTTTTGAAAACTTATTCCAAACAAGATCTGTTTGTCTATTCCTCATATTGAATGTGGTTAGGATTTAATATGACAGTGATGATGTATAGTGGTGACTGCTGATTTTCCAAGTGAAAATTTGTACACATTTTCTACTGGAAACAAACTTTATTCTTCTTTTCCATGGATTTTAGTGCATAATATCTGTTTTCTTATTTGCTGAGTTAAACATTTTAGGAAAAAAATTTAAAATGTTTTATGTGTCGTACCTTTTGTACAGAACCCTTTTTATGTGGTATTGTTAAATTCAGCATAAATACACAATGTACAATTGTGCATTAATATGGGTAAAAGTGTTCTCTGTTTAGGACGTGTACTTGTTTTCACTTAAAATTACCAGGTGCAACTCAATTTGTGCATACAGTTGTATACAGTTGTAACTTCACATCCTGTTAGGAATTCAACAGGATGCATGCGTGCAATTGTATGTATATTTGTATGTGTATGATGGTGTGGAACTAACGTTGGCAGTGTTCCTTTACTCGGGAGCTGAAGAGCTTGGATGTTGCTCAGTGCTTTAGTCCAACTGCCAAGCTAATTGGACGTGTCTCTACAAAGTCCTCCCTCAAAAAAATCCCCCTTCGTTCACATGCAGCAGGAACACTTGCCTGTCCTTAAGCACACACAGCCAAGTTTCAGCTCTTCCCTTCTTTGATCTCTGTGAGTTTTCTTCCCCCTACTGTCTCAGCATGAATGACTGCGCTGCTACCAAAAATTAGGCTTTTGATTTGATCCATCACAATAGCTCGAGTGAGTGTTCTTCTTCGCAGCTGCACATTCCGAATCGGGCTTTGTAGGCCAAGAATTTTTGCACATTCCAGGAATTTATCTTCGATTGCACAATAGCTTACAATTCACTTTGTGCAATCACATCAGTCATTTTTTCACACAGACGCACATTTATATACAAAAAGGAAAATATGCCTCTTTACACATTTTTCATATTTTCTGTATTTTAATGTATTTAAATTTAACTGCACATTCTGTATCTAGATATGATATATTTCATATATAAGAATATTTAATAAGTATATGATATACTTTTCAAACATCTTTTTACATATTTTTACAGTGTGTATTTATTTTTTATTGTTAGGCAACTCTAATATCTCCTCTCTCAATAGAACTCGTAGGAGTTTTCAGGGGCACGTTTCACTACACTTTGTACTTGTATAATTGTGTGTGACAAAGTACTTGAATCTTGAGTATCTGCTAAATGTTTATTGTAACATAGTATTCAACAACTAGACAATAGGTAGTTTTTATTGTCTAGAATATAAACTCTATAAATAGTACCTACAGAATTATCTCTGTCTTACTTAACATATTTTCAGTGGTACATTCACTTTGCTTTGGTTTTGTATCATAATTTAATTCATAATGCATGGTCCCTAGAGTAGCATGTATACTTATAGTAGTAGATGAGTAACAATAATGTACCAATTATTTTAACAATGAATCTGAAAATATTGCAGATGCACTTTATTAATGCAAACATTCAGTTTTACAACAAATACACAAAATTTGTAAATACATTTTTATATTTGGAGTACAGAAAATAATATGTGAGAAGGAAGGACATTCTACCCATTCTAAGAGAGCCAGGCCAGTGGTCTTGTGTTGGACTCCCAGCCACAGAGGGATTCAAATTATGCCCAGTTGTCCCGATGATAAAGACAGTGCTTAGACAGTCATGCCGAAAAGTGCCACTTCTAAAATTCAACAATTTAACATTTTAAAGCTGTAAAATTTTCTGTATACAATTGTTTGACTTTGCTAGGTGATGGTGTTTTATTATAAAAACAAATGTGGACATAGCCAAGAAAAGCCATCTTATCATTGCAGGGTTTGTGGGGTTTAACCCATGTACAATTTCATTTTACCAATTTCGGTTATAGTCTTTCAAGTATTGGCATCAGGTTACTGGTCAGTCAGCCTCAATATCCATTTACATCACCCTCTCTCAGCTCTGGTGCTGAACGGATACATTTTCCTGTATAAAAAAGAAGACAGTAAGTAATGCTGCCTTCACCCAGGCTTGCACTGTAGATTCTGCTGCAGGGATTGAAGATTACAACGCCTCCATGAGATCTACTGTAGTTGACAGTGTGTCAGTGCTTGCTGCTTGCAAGGAGCTACATTGTGGTCTCCTTGCCATTTTTACACTGAGCTTCATGCTCTCTCCTGCAGGCCGACCCCATGCCACGCTTAGGCATCTGCATGCTAGTGGGAGCAAAAGAGATCGAGGGGCACAGCATACAGAATCCATCTTCATGATGCTATCACATGTGGAGCAATTATGAAACACAGGCTTCCATTTTTGAATGCATAGAGGATGTCAAAACCGACATTTATTGATGCAGGTTTTGCACGCAAACTGCTAGATGCTGATGCTTTGTAACTCACGGCACACAACTCACCCTCATTATAACCTTTTTTCTTATTTATTTAGACAAAACAAGATGGCACACACAATAATATCTTTTCATCCAGTTCAAATCATAATACAACTTCTCTTCATAAAATCAGTTGCTCCATAATAATAATACTTAAATCAATCAAATGTTTTGCCTATTTAAAGGTTTGGACGTGCTCTTTGAATTTTTCTTGAACGAGAATGAGTAAGAAATAATGACTATAAAAATAACACCATGATTTTGTTGTCATTGGTCCTAGCTGTGAGTTGTAAGGGTTAACCTCATAAAATGCAAGATTATTATTCAGTGGTTAATCTTAAGATTTATCATTTAGTTAATACAGTTTCAGTAAGAGATGTGTTATTAAAGTAAATGTTTAAATTATGTAGCTTCAAGAGAAGCAAGAGAAGCACACTGAGATGTGATCCTACATACAAGGTCTTAGGAGATATGTAGCATAACGTCAAAGCGGAATGGAATAGAATTAGTAGAAACAGCTCTGACTGTACGTTCTCACACTTTTCTATCATAGTCATCATTCACTTTTTAAACCAGAGTAGCTCTTCTATGGGATAAGACCATATGGACTTGTCTTTACTCCTCACATGCATCAGTGAGCCTTGGGTGTCCATGACCCAGTCGCAGATTCACCAGTTGTCCTTCCTTGGATAACTTTTGTTAGGTAACAACTACTGCATACCTACTACAGAATCTAGCCATCACAGTAAGGCCCTTGTCAAGGTGGCTTACACTCATCCATTTTTTCTTCTTCCAGTGCATGCATAACTTCAAGAACTGTTTGTTCATTCCCTGGATAATATTTAATACCCCCCGACAGATGTCATTGTAATAAAATAACTAGGTAGTCTATGTTATTCAAATAACCTGTCAGTGGTGTTAATGTTATGGCTGATTGGTGTATATCCGACTGCCTGTGTTGGAATAGGTGGTCAATAAATCTGCTCCCAGAAATCTCCCACCCTGCAGAGTTGTAGGGACTCCATTTTTATTGCCTTCAGAAGTTCTTGATTAGCTGGATAGGTTTGAAATGGAGATGAAAGCTAGTAGCAGGTAGGAGTTTTGGTAACTACAGATGTAAATCCATTTTATGATGATGGCTTGGCCTGAGGTGAAGGGGTTAAGCCGAGTAGAATGGGCCACTGGGCAAAGTGTGTGTTGCATGTGGTGATTTCTCTGGGCGTCTCCACAGAACAGCCAGTGCTGACCGTTAAACGGGTGTCTGATTGAAAGCCACGCTGTGGAAGGATTACAGCCCCAGGCAAGCGCGCTATCAAATCCAGTTTGGAGGATTGATCCGGCCAAATCCACCCTACTCACAAGCTCTGGAAAAGCACAAGGGAAAAGTGCAGTCTCTTCCACTTGACCAGCAACCTATGCCATTGCCAAACTGGCTCAGTTTCTCAAAATGCTTCCTCTGTGACAAGGGTGGACAGAGGATGTGATTCAAGCAGGATTTTTCAGTTAGCCAGATAACCCAAAGTCAAGCCAGTCCAACAAAGAGAACAGAGAGCAGGCTACCTAAAATAGAGCTCTACAGAATGCACTTTAACTGATGAAAGTGCAAAGAAATTACTTGTTTTGACTGACCAACTTGATTGTATTTTGTAAATGTAAAAATATTTTGAATTTGATGAGTGCAACACACTCATTGGGACAGAACAATATAAGAGTTTATAAAATATGAGTAATATTACTTTGAAACATTTTTACAATAAGCAGGTAAACTGGTGCTGGTAATTCTTTACGCAACACCCCACCCCACCTCCCTTTCTAATCTATATCTCTTGGAGTCACAAGACTGATAGCGACCTTACAGTACGTAATTATAATCTGCCACACAACAACAAATGTGTAGTGTCACATTTCACTGTACTGCACTTGAACTTTGTAGGCCTTGTCATGTGTCTACATGCTTCTGTTGTGTCGTGGGGGGGGGGGGATAAAAGAATGTCTGTGAGACAGGCCAAAACTTCATTCGAGCCATTTCAGGTCGACAATGCACCGGCCCCATTCCCAAGCCTTTGTGAGCAAGAGAGCTGACTTTGTGTTAGTTTTTCAATAGTAGGAACATAGGTCTCAAAATAAAACAATGATTTTCTGCATAGTCCTAGAAAGTTCTAGAAAGTTCTAAACAACTCCAGAAAGTTCTAGAAAGTTCTAAACGAATTCAGAAAGTTCTAGAAAGTTCTAAAAGATTCCAGAAAGTTTTAGAAAATTCTGTACAATTCCTACAGTTCCAGAATATTCTGGAAGTCTACTTAGCATTTAAACTAAATCGAGAATACTATGATTATCATCACACTTAGCTATAATTTGCTTATAGCATGCTGTGCCTTAGTCCAATATTAGCAGCAATTGCTTAAAATTCAGGCAGTCTGAACACTAGCAGAGGAAGAAAAAGTCAACTTATTCACTTAAAGTTTTGGTACAAAAATAGATTTTCAGTGTGAAATTTGTTTATTTTTCTTCAGTTGTTAATTAGGGCCCAAACAATATATTGGCTGTATGCTTTTAGTTCTAGAGTTCAGTTCTAGACTGTCAAACATTGGATGATGCACACCTGACACCTGGTTTACATGTCAGTCAGTAGAGCATTGCTTATCTACAACTGTTGCACTTCTTGATTATATAAAATTATTTTGAGCCAAATTTTCTATAACTGGCATTTTTTACTCCTTAAATCTAGTGTCAGTATCAGTGATACTGTCATATTGGTCAAACCTTAATACGGACTAATTTTATTGTGAAGAATTTTGGCCATACCCCCCATTCCTAGGCCTGGTTTCCACCTTCACCTTCCCTTCCTTAGATAGCCATCGAAGTGGCGGCCAAAGGCATGGCAGTGAGCCAAAGTGAGCTCCTCAGTCAGAGTGTGTAGGGTCAGTTTCTCAGCTCACTCCTCCAGTGTGAGACACACACAGGCTCCCTCACTGGCGGAAAACTAGGGCGCTCACGATAGAGCTGTCTGAGTCTATCAGGCATCAATTTGTCAGATCAGGCCATACTGACAGCTCTTTGCAGCATGTGAAGGTTCTTCAACAATTGGTATAAAGAGAAGCAACAAGGTTTAAGGAAGTTTCATCAGCTTGTTTTGAGTCGATATGGAGGAAATGTTTTTTTTATTATTATTATTATTATTATAGCCTTAGTCTTGACTGTGAATATCCAAAGATGTGAATAAATAATTCATGTTATGCTAAAATGTTAATGTAATGGATTTACCAAGTATGTTTGAGTTCGTAGTGTGCATACAATAAAATAGAAAATAATGAGTGTACGTTATGCTTTTGGTTTCACCAGTCTGCACACCCCTACTGTGGCATTCAAATTCAACAAATCAGGAGTGCCAAACGGCCAGATGATGCTTTTAATTTCAGAGTGTACCCCCTACTCCCCACCCTTCTGAAGCCCAGTGGCACAGGCTGTGTGTGTAATGCTTTGAAGACATCTGTTCTGCAGCTCAGGCTGAAACAAACACAGCTCTGCTTCCTGGATCTCTACGGCCTTGTTTTATATATATATATATACCCTGCTCGCTTAAGCTGATCTGATGTGGACTGCTCATCTGAAATAACCTCCTGCCCCCCCTTCTTGGCCTGTAATTCTGTCTGTGAGATGGGGAGCAGTCAAAACACATTTTGATAACAGTCTCTTCTTTAACTGTGTGTCTCTCTGAGTCTCTCTTTTCCTTTCTTTCTTTCTTTTTTCCTGATTTCTCTATATATATATTTATAAATGTCTTTTCATTTTAACCAAATTCATTCAGATTCTCTATGTCTCATATATATATCATATATATCAAATATAAAATAATCTCTTAGCTGATTCATCGAGAACTATTTATTAGAAATATAAGAGAAATATTTTTTATTCTTATATTTTTATATTTTTTATTCTTTAGAGATAAGTGACTATTTTCTCTTTCTCTCACTTCCTGTTTCTTTCCCTCTTTGCTTCACTCTTTTTGTCTTCCTCTCTCTCACTTCTTGTGTTGCTCACTCTTTTCTCTCTCTCTCTCTCTCTCACACACACACACACACACACACACACACACACACACACACACACACACACACACACACACACTTTACCCCCCTTTCTCTAGCACAATCTCTGTTTCTCAGCATGCCAACCTTCTTTCCCTCCTTCTCCTGTTCCTCTCGGTTGCCTGCTTCCTTCGCTCCAAAGCTGTCCAATTGTATGTGACAAAGGGAAGTGTGTGTCAAAACCAATTGGTGAAGTCATATTGTAAGAAACTAAGCAATCTCAGAGCAGGGGACAATCAGGTAGATAATCCAGAAGTGGATTATTTGAGCATGTAAGACTAATATGTGACTGTGGGACATTTTAAAGGCATTTTCAGGACACAATTAAGGTATTTATTTTCCAGTATTTGTTTTGCCTTTAACATGTTTTAAAAAAAAAGGTGCCAAAATGGTTATGTGGAGCTGTTCTATATGCAAATATGCTTTTAAGTCCGTCCTTTCTTTAATTCCTATCGTTTTGCAGGTTTCTGTCTAATTGAAGGCCCTTTGTGCCATTTTAGGAGTGTTGTATCATTTCCACTGTAGACAATTTCTTTACACTGCTTACAGAAAAAAACAGCATAATAAGAATATGTAGATTGATCTGTTCATGTTCACCTGCCACTGTTGACATCACTGAAGCTAGTAGAGTCATTCATTTTTAACTTGAGCTGTCAGGGTGAGCTTTTGATGGACACTCATTCCTACCTGTGTGTTTCTCTGCACTGCACTGCACTGGTTAAGATCAGGAGCTTGGAGGTGGGGGGGGGGAGTTTTCATCTTCTCTGAAACATAGTCCCTGCGTGTCACCTTCCATCGCTTCAAACTGTTTTCTGAATGTCAGCCTTCCCCAACCCCAAGCCCTGAAGAAATTTTTCCTTGCCCTTTCCTTTCTGGACAGTGTTTGAATCCTCTCCTATAAATCTTTTAGCAGGGCCCTATTTGTCTATGGTCCTTCTGAGTACTTTCCCTGGAGTTGCGTATTTGTTTGACTTATGAGCCAACTCTTGCCCCTCTTTGGCCCTGGAATTCTGCACCTGTACATGTCTTTTGAATCTATTGGATTTATATGATCTTTGCCTTAGGGTGTAGAAATAGAGCCCACCTAATACATCATGTAACAGAAGTAATATGCAACTGACTTACTTCTTTGTAGGAATGAACGAATACATATTATTTACTGATGAAGGCAGATAATTTCTTTTGAGGGTTATCAGCATCGGACAGATGATTGGATTTCACAGACTAATATTGGATGCAGTATTTATTTGAAGTTTTCTTGTGTCTATGTGGTACATTGGTAATAGTGTTCACAGATATGTACATGATAAATATCAGGTTTTGGCTTGAAATATCCATATCATGGCTTCCCTAGTGTTGTTTACCCAAACATTTGGAAATTGTGAATATGAAACATCATCAGCTGACAGTCATATCAGTTTATAAAGCACAGTTTAACTTTTAATGAGACTGGTATTATGGGTTACCGAAATGTTTAAGTCCTTAAAGTGATTCTTACTGGGGTCTAAACGCAATGAAAATTTTGATACCTGCTACCAGTTTTAAACCATCTGCGCACCTCAGCAGGTGTCCTTCTTTCCAATTCTCCGTGCTTTTTATCTCTGAAATGTAAAGTAGAGGCTACATCTCAGAAAGCATTCAGATGGTAAGAGATTTTGAAGTATTTTATAGTTTGCTGAGCTTCTGGAAACTGAGTGAGAGTTAAAGCCACCATCTGACAGGCTTATTAATTCTATGATTTGAATGCCAAATGCAAACAGGACAAATTGCAGTGACAAACTGTGGCATCTGTGGAAGCAGAGATGGGCCCAAGTATATGGTCACGAACAGGAGTGTGACTCTCTGGAACCAAAAGAACTTCTTATTGTGGGGAAAACTGGTGCAAGACCAACTCAGTAATCGCTCTGAGAGTCATTTAGGTTGAGAGGCAACACTTCACCCTTTGCTGCATTGTATTTAATGGAGAAAATTGCAGACCTTAATTACCACCTAATTGAGCTAGGGGATTTAAAGTCTATGATTATGACACCCTGTTTTTGCAATTAATCATGCATAGGTGCAAAACAACGCAATGCGTGCAAGTCTGATCGTTCTAATGGTTTACCCTTTCAGACATGCCATTTAAACATGGGCTCTCTAATCAGCCTGATTGTTATGGATGAATAAATTCAAATTAAGAGCTTGAATATGAAAATGAAAGAATGGAATCGCTCCTGTACTTTGTGTGATTGTTAAATTAACACCATGGAGGGAGGTTTTTATTTAATCACCCAAAATAGGAGGAACAAAATGCCGCAAAATATCCGTAAGACTAACTTTGTTTTAATGGTTTGGGGTGAATTGGCTCAGTAAAGAATGTCTTTAATGAAACAAACAGCACGTTCATACAGATAAGCCTGTGTGCTTTGTCCCGATGAAAGATAAAGAAAAGTAAACACCTCCTTTAAAGAGGGCAAGACTTCTCAAAGTCATCCGAGTGGAGGACGCCGGCCGTACCCGTTCATTAACTCCAAGTCTCTCTCGAGGAAAAAGCATAAAAGCAATCATTATCTCTCCTCTCGCACCCTCCCCCTTTAGGCTCATGGCTCCTTAGAGGCAGGATGTAGGTGGGATTTTGATTATCAGGTCATGTATCAGTGGGTAGCGTCTATGGCAATCTGATCCCACAAACTGCTGGTTTTTTTTCCCCACCCAGCTTACCGTGGCTCCAGCAGGAGTTCAAACAGAAGAGGCTCTGTGCTGCAATTCTTCTCAACATTTAGCCATTGTCCATGCTGTGACCAGCTACGCTCCAAGGCACAGTTGAATTGCCATGAGAGTGATGGTCTTTCTCTCTATCTCTCTCTGTCTGTCTCTCTTCCTCTCTCTTTAATCCTCTATAACAGTATAATACACTTGCCTCTCAGTTTGAAGCTCTAAAATGGTACACAGCAATGTGCTATAATGGCACTACCTGCCTTCTGCAATCATGCCTAAATGCCTTTATTCTGGAACCATTTTTCTGCTCGGACACGATTGGTGGTGGGTTCCTTGGGCTTGAGGCATTTTCCTGTAACTGCGACACATTTTGCACTGAAAAGAGAGGCACTGGTGAGTCACCTGCAAGATCAAGAAGAACCAAAGACCTCATCTCAAGTATTCCAATACATCCCCAACAAATTTGCTCTTAAGTGCAGACCTAGATGGATTGAGAAAGGCTGGCAACTTAGGGGGCTGTTCCAGTAGACCACATTTCATTTGCCAATTATAAAAGAAGGGGAAAAAAACAAGCCTTAAATGTAGGAGGCTGTTTTTAAACCCTTTTAGCTTGGGCTACCACCACCATCCGCCCGCATTCCAGCAAACAATCTGGAAGCCACAATCCACTAAGTGCTGTTTATGCATTTGTTCTATTTAAACAGCGGATACACAAAACCGCCAGGGAAGATGACAGGTTTGAAAAAGGGAAAACATTGCAGAGGAGTGCATAGACTCTCTAAACTTGTATGACTTTCATTCTGAGAGGCAAAACCTCTGACTCAGGGTCAGTGTACTATACTGTGCATTTATCAGGTACTTTTCTAAACCAAATGGGTTGATGGAAAATAAAATGTGCATAATTTTAGAATTTGTCCTAAGTGTATTTGATAAGCTTGGACATGTTTGGTGTCTAATGTAACATACAAGTAATGAAGCATGAATATTTATCGCAAGTTGCCTCAAACTTAGTCAAGTTTTTTAAAATAATATACTTGCTTGTAGGACATTGCATTATCTTTTACAATCAACAACATTATTGTCAAAATTCCAGGTTTATGATTGTAAGAGGAGCTGTGGCTCCCTCTAGAGGCCGTTAATGGTCAGCTTCTCCCGAATACTAGGTTTGGCCACGCCCCTCCCAGGTGGGGCTCGTTCGGGGACATCAGGGCAGGTCCTCAAATAGGAGAGAGACCCGCATCTAGTTGCGAGATCTCGTCAGTTGATTCTATGATTCTGATCGTTTTTCTAGTATTGGATTTTCTTGGATTTTGTCCCTTTTTGATTACTTGGATTCCGATTTTTGCATTGCCCTCTGATATACCTGTTTGCTGTGTTTTTGAACCCTGCTTATCCCACGACCTTGTCTTTGTCTATCCTCCACTATAGTTGTTTGCTGTCTTTCCGACCCCTTGCCTGGACTTTGACCACGAATTTTGCCTTTTCTCTGATTGCCGTGTTTTTGACCATTTTCTGGAAGTTTTGGATTTGTCTATTAAAAAACCATCTATTTTACCTGCACTTGTGTCCTAAAATCCTACGGGAATCTTCAGGTTGTGACAATGATCATCAGAAACCATGTAGAAAAGTTTATTTGAGAGTTTTTAGTGTAGTTTTGAGCAAGGGTCAGATTGTGCAAATTTTTCCCTTTAACTAAAAGGACATAGAAAGGGGGCTGCCAGTAGGTGGGAGTAGTTTTTAAAAGCAATCCCTTCCTCGACAAGTTGTAAAGGACATAATTGATGGTCATGCAGTAGGAGCTGAAATTGAGCATATAGCTCTCGTGGTCCTGGGCACATCAGGGTTTGTGCAACACCAAAGTGTGCATTTCTGAAGTAATTAATAAACACATTTATTAGGCCTCTAAATAAAGGACAGCACTCCTAAATCAACTGCAATTCTATTATCACTCATGCGCCACCACTAAATGGCATTTTAATGAGCCTCACGTTGCATTAATTAGGAGCGAGGCAGCCGCTGGAGAGAACAGCAGGGTATTCTTAGGTTGTTGTTGAACTCTGAGGAGAGAACAAAAAGTCACAAGCTGCAAAAGGCTTTGCTGTTGTTGTGGACGTTTCTGTGACTCAAGTAGTTTAGTGTAAGCAGATACAGATGGTGCGTGGAGGGAATGCTCTTTCTCTGACTCTCTCAATCTCTCTTTTTCTCTGTTTCTGACATCAGCAACTGCCACTCTCCCATGACTTTGAGTTCACTCCTAATAGGGAGCACACCAACAGTTTCTACATTACAAAAAGTGCATGGCAAGGACTGTTGTGATGATATGCACTGGGTCAGTGCTACCCTCGATTTCACACTGCCCTTTGGAGTTGGACAAATCATGTCTTTAATTAAAGCCTCTTCTTTCTGGTTAAGAAGCAGTATTTCTTGTCCTGATGTTTCAGGTTCATGTTGCAAATCATGCTGTATTTAAGCATCCTTGCAGAAATCAATAGAAAGCAATTGCAACAATGTTAATATGAGTACATTTTAGAGGGTGGCGTTAGTTATTAATCAGTGTTAAGACAGATTTAGAGGGTATGACTTGTGACTTGAATGCCCAGCCATGATCAAGTTCATTTGTAATTGGTGCAGTCGTCATCACAATGAATCTGTTGCCAAAATTAATTACTCTAATTAAACTATTAAGCCGATTGTTTTTTTTCATCAGTTTGAAGGCCTATTGAGTAATTTGCTTAAAACACACATTAACCATTTAGATGCAGTAAAAAAGCTGGTTTGGTTGACTTGATAGATACACCTGATATAAGCTATGAACACATTGTAACAGTTGACATTGGAGCAGTTTTTTCTTGTTTAATGATTTTTTTGAAGACGATGCCTGGCAGGTAGGACAGCACTGATGTGTTTTTGTCCCCTTCTGGAGCTGTCAAAGGCCTTTTGCCAGTGTTGCAGTTTTACAGGACGTCAGAAGCTTGCTCTCCCATCGATGGCTGATTTGGCTCACGGCGCATGCTAAAAGGCCACAGCTCAATACGCAAGATCGCGGCAGGATGAGAGCTTGATAAATACCAATTGATTTTGTGTGCTAGGGAAGACACAGGAAAAAGTGCTTAAGATCCCTATCGGAGTTAAGCAGTTGAAAGTGCTTGGGCTTGTCTTCATTACAGCTCCTGATCACTGTTTTCTGCTCCCTCCAGCCTTTGTTGCTGCTAAGCCCTGCATGTCACAGACGGCGACAACTTCACATTTGCTCCTCTTTTTAACACCAAATCTGGCTCTTAGCCGTGGGACTGACACTAAAGGACTCGGATCCCCTCCTCCCACTGCTCCCTGTGTCGATGCATCCATCCACTGCTCTATCCGGTCTGCACTCTAATGCCATGAGGGATTGAAGCATCTGACTGCTGTATTTGGAAGGGGGTGGGGGGTAGAGATGAATTCCTTTGGATTTGTGCTGCCCATTATTCTAGTAAATCTGGGCTGTGAGCGATGGGAGGAGGCTTTGGGAAAAGGAAGAATGACCAGCCAAAGGCACTGCGAAACCCAGACTGCAGCTTCATTATCTGGGCCTGTGTAATGGTCTGGTCATGTGTCTCCAGAATGGAGAACCATTCTTAGCCAGACTGACAAACCTCATCTATTAACTTTCCCCGTATACAGCTTGTTATTTTGGTGCTGCATCAAGTTGCAATAGCAGACGAACAGTGCCTTTCCTGTAAAAGAGAATGCTATCTAATGATAACAGCCAGTGGAATGTAAGCACCTGAGTCAGAATGAATTGTCTGTACTCCAGACATTTTGACTGAAGTATGACCCAACAGATGTTTGTTTAGGCATTTCATATCTATTTCAAGTGCAGTTCCTCAGGCAAAGAATAAGTTTGCTTCATTTTATCCCATTTATACTATAGTTGAAGGCTAATCTGCTTGTTGGTAAACATAGAGAAGCATAACCCTATGTTTGAAAAGTGCACTTTGATCGCTGCTTCACGGCACTTTTCTCATTTCTTCTTTTAAATGGAGCCGACAGTGCTAAAGCAGCCGTACAGGGAAAATGAAACGTTGAGCTAATCGGAGTGTTCAGCCCTTCCGAGTGATAATGCCAAGGCAGACCGCCAGATTCTGGTGAAGGAACTCATGAGGTTACTACCAAAATGTGCAGCTAAGGCTAACCACAACAAAGTAGTTTCAACTGACCTGAATTTGACCGCTCAGCCTGGTGACCATACCCATGTTATAGTGTTATGGGGCTTTATTAGCATCACTGAGAACAATATTCACTACCTTCCCACATACACACACACACACACACACATGTTGCCAGCTTGTGGAAGAAAAAGCAGAATCTCCTTGTGTTGCCTTCCAAGAAATCCATTTAAAGACGGGGATTATGAATTATGTAAAGACGTGTGGTGAAGATGTACCATGCCGCATCTCCTTAGAGATGGTAAATGCAAAGAGCACCTCAGTCTTGCACAGAGGAAGCTTTGCATCATCAGATACTCCCAAGCAAGACTCGATGGGGGAATTAGGCACAGAACTGTAGATTTAAGAGGTTTATCAAGAGATTAACAAACTACGAAAGCGACACAGTGCAAAACAATAACATAAATACAAAAAAAAAAAAACAGCACTGCATTAAAGGCAAAGTTTTTTCAACAGCAGAACTGTTGGTTTTAATTTAAAAAAATACAACCTGTTTTTTTCTTCTTCTTCAAAACTTTCTTTCCCATTTGACTCATACTATTGTTGCTTTATTTTTGGACAGAGCCGGATACTGTGCAGAAGTATTGTATATGGAACAGACCAAGCAAGCAATGCAGGCTAGGGGTGTAATGTTGAAATTAGTGTGCTCTTTGAGGTATTTCCAGTTTCATCCATAAATTCCGACTCATTAGTGTTTTGTGCTTCAGGGATCTCGATGGCTGAATGCAAGCCTGTCGCTGTCTGCACGATTTGGGGATTTTCCCGCTGATTCGCAGCTTAATCTATATTGCACCCTTGTTAATTAAAGCGGCCCTGAGAGGCACGTCTCCCATATGTGCTTTCGCAGCGGGTTTGCTAGCGGGAAGGCTCTATTGGCATCCTCCCCAGCCTTATCCTCCTGTCAGAACCAGCAGCAGGAGGCTGCAGAGAAGGCTTGGAGTTTTGGGGCCCGCCAGCCCGCAATCCCATGGTGCAGGAAATCCCATGGTGCATTTTACAGTGTGGTCCACAAATAGGCCGCAGTGCTGGGTCTTTCCTTGGTCATGCTGTGCTTGATCTTTTAATGGCAATATAGGGCTGTTGCAGTCACAGTCCTATGAGACTTTGTTACTATGTTTTATTGTTATTATTCTTTTTAAAGCCATTTTACGTTTAAACATCACTTGCCATGTGACATGCAGTGACATGACCAACAGTATCCAGACCCCTGTTCATGCAACATTTACTTCAAAGTTAAGGGTATTTTCAAAACCTTGCTGCAGTAAAAGTCGGAATAGATTTGGAATATTGGTGTGAGCATTTGATTGCATTCATTCATTTATGACAGCATATGTGAGATCAGGTGCTTGGGTGATAAGCTCTAGATAACAAAAGACAAACCTCATTCAGAAGGTTTTAAATGGTGTTGCATCACTCAAATGGAGTTCCAGTGTTCCACAGCCCAATGCTGGTCAGCTTTACATCCCTAACACATTCAGCATAGTCTATGATCTTAGGTTGCGGATGACAATTTCAAAGCTATTTTACTTATATACAAGCATTGGTGGTTCAGTGGTATAATTCTCGCCTGCCACGCGGGAGGCCGTGGTTCGATTCCCGGCCAATGCATGGACTTTATTTCTTGTGGGCAGTGGTGGCCTAGTGGTTAGGACACTGCCTTTGAGACCTGAAGGTCTCAGGTTCGAGTCCCGGCCCG
>JBBPDA010000030.1:11087496-11111815 GCA_037974385.1 Arnoldichthys spilopterus
GACTAATAGTTAACGGTTTTTGATGAGCAGAAACATTTAAGTGTGACAAACATGCAAAAGAATAAGAAATCAGGAAGAGGGCACATAGTTTTTCACACCACTGTATAAAATATCAAACACATTTTTAACATGTTAGAATGAACTTTTGCTGTAGCCATGCTTGTTGAGGTTGTACAACTCCTCCCCTTGGTTACTTCCCCTCCATTCATTCTGGAAAACTGGTACTGAAATCATGTAGTGTAAGCTTAGAATTAGCCAAAATCAGCAAACATTTTGAAGCATTAAGGCATTTGTAAAAGAGCATTTTTCCATTACAAATCCTTTAAATGCAAATAACTATTGACAGTAAATGTACACTGATAAAATGCTGCAAAAGGTTCTACAAAAGTGACCTACAAACAACAGTATTGTGAGATAAGTCTCTTTGCCTTTAGAAGAAGAGAACAGATTTTTACAGGTGGGCTCTAAGCAGAGCACTTGCTTCTTTGGTGGTCTAAGCTTGACAGCTTTAATCATATAGTACTGTGTAGCACAGGTGTGGAAGCAGGCACTACCCGCTCCACCTCCCCGAAGCCGCATTGAATTCTGGGTCAAAAGCCTGACAGGCTCTCCTCCCCCAGGGAGGCGTCCGGTCATTTTATTCCTCTGTGAATCAGCGCCATATCTCAGCCCTCGCTGCGCAAATAAAAAGCCATTAGTTCCCTTTTGATCCAGGAAATTGAATGGATCATAATGGGGATTTGCTGTGAAAAGCCAAGCATTTTTTTCCGGCAGAATAAAAAGATGAGAGGTAACAAAAAAGGCAAAAAACTTTTTCTATTCAAGTTTTGGCAGCAGTGAGGTCACAAGAGGCGGATGAGGGGGCTGGTGTGCGATGCACTTAGGTCTAATAGCAGGTGGCAAAGGGGGAATATTCAAATAAAGAAAAGCCACTCGGTTAAATGGAATAGTGTGACAGGTTTTAGATGCAGGCAGAGCTGCTTTGTGAGCAGAAAGTACTGGCGGTAATGATGTTTGTGGCAGGCTGCTGTGAGGCTGCAGTGTACACCTGGGTCACACTCAAATCTATTGATGTGCCTCCACTGTGAGGGCAGCTGAAGTAGCCCTGGATAAGCTTACTGTGATTGGTCATTAATGGTCTGTCACACCAGAGCAGTTTCAGGAAACAGGTCTGAGTTTAGAGCTGGTTAAGAGGAACACAGGGAAAGGTACATGCTGAAGAGGATACAGCAAAGAATACAAAGACTGACAACGAGAACAGGGACAGACTTGACTGATGTGTTGTACCACTCTTACAGAGTACCTACTGCTTTTTGCATGTGTTCACCTGTGCAATGTAGCGGAAATTCTCTGAATGAATGTTTTAACTCCAGGGGAATTCAGGTCTGTAGACTCCAGTGCAGTTTCAGGACCTAAATTCAGTAACCCTGCAGTTAATATTTGTGGGTGTAGCGGAATCATCGACTGTACCCTGCTCTCATGCACTTACCTAGGGTGTATTTTATATGTTTTTAAGTCAAAATTCTTTAAATATATGTGGCAATTAAGTAAGCAAATAATTGCATCCCAGGAAATTGTTGATTTTCTCAACATATTTGAACAAGCAAACATTTTATCCTATTTGACAAAGTTCCTACAGATAAACGTGATTATACTCCGATTATACTCCTTTTGTGGTGGGTTTCTTAATTTAAATAAAAAATCCCATGGAAAAAGTAAGTATACCATAAGTTGATCATACTTTCAAGTCCATTAATATTAGAATCAGGTGTTCCACAGGTGTCATTGATTAGAACCATATGCAGGGGAAATATGTCTTATTTAATCCTGACACCTAGGGTCCGGTGTTCTCTTTGCTATTAAAGTGTGTAGTGACATCATGTCAAGATCAACAAATTTGACGTGCATGGGAGGCATGTCAGAGAAAAACATTGCTCTCCTAAAACTAAATTAGTGGCAATGAGAATATAGATAAAGACAAGGCCATTGTGTGGCATAGACATGTTGAACTCACATAGAATATCATATGTACAACAAAGGGCCATTTGGGTTTCAACCATAAGTGCACAGGTCCATACTGTGATTTACTTATAGAAGCCAGAATTTCATAATTTATATAGGAATATGTAGCGTTTAAAGAGCAATTTGATATTCAACCTGCGTTTACTGCTGTTTCAGTCATATATAAGCAAAACATGCACATTTTAAGCTTTTAGGACATTCAAGTAATATATTCTGCACTTCTGCATTCTGTTTTATATTGCAGTTTTACAGAGAATCACATAGTAAATATTCTCAATATTAATTTTGGTTAATGGTGTCACGATCTGGAGGTTTTTTGGCAGCAAGTGCAGGCAGGACTTGTTTTCACATGCATTTATTAACAAACTGAATTTAGGAACACGACAGGGTACACACGATGACCAAGACAGCAACAACAACAAAGACCGACCCGGAAGGGGGACACACGGAGACATTTAAAGGAAACACATAACGATCCACAGCTGAGGACGTTCTTGACTCAGCTGTGGGGGGCGGGGCTAAGACAGGGACACGACACAAGGGTTTCCTTACAAATGGGTGATCATTAATGGAGCAGCCAATGTTTTAACATTCTAAATCTTAAGACTGTTAGTTTGCTGATCAGCTTGTTTAGCTAAGAAAGTAAGTTGTCAGCTTCTTCATATAAATTTCTGCTATTACTTTTATTAAATAACTCTGTGGTCCATATGAGCAGCATAACAGTCAGAGATTATTACATTCATAACATGTTTTTCAATGACCTGGAGCATTAATACAGAATTCAGTTGTTGTGAGGAGGTCAAAGTTATGCAGAAACCAAGTACACAGCTCAGCCAATCAGACTTCAGAACTAAAACTGTTAATTTTATAAAAATAATTTTTCTCGAATCCATTAATAACATTATCATTGTGTTAACCAAGCCTTATATCTCAGAAAAGGAAATGTATGAAAACACTGTTAATTTTCATGCATGCTTATGTGACAATACTGTATTCCAAGCAATTTGTGGACCATTTCTTTCGGTCCATTCAGCATCTGGCATATAGAAAACAGAAAGAAAAACTGGAATGAAGGTTTTGAAATGACATTGGTGATATATTTCTGTCTTCCTTTGCCTTTGTACCTCTCTGTCTTTGTCTTACCGCAGCACATTGTAGAAATCTGTCTGAATGGTGATATAAAATCAATGCCCACCTGGAGTGTTTTTTTCTTGCCAAAATTCCAGGCCTCCATTGAATCAGACATGTGGCTCGCTGGGCACAGTTCCACACTGCCTGCTTGTCTGTCCGTCTGTCTGCCTGTCTGCCTGTGTCAGACTCCAGGAGAATCAAACCATACAGTTTGCTGCCAAATTCCCATTCAACGCAGCTGCCTGACACCACCAGATCAAATCTCTGCTAACTGTAATTTCATAGTATTCTAATACCATGTAACAATTCTCTATATCTCTCTCTATCTCTCTCTCTCTCTCTCTCTCTCTTTCTCTCTCTTTCTCTCTCTCTCTCCTGCGCTCTCATACCTCCTGCAGTGAAAGATGTTGAGATTTCAGTCATAGTGCGTGCGTGCCAGCAATGCCTTTGATACCGTTGGCAGCACTCCGCCTAGCATGCTAATCTTAACTCCCATATCTCTTTCTCTCTCTCTCTCTCTCTCTCTCTTTGTCCTCTGTTCTCCAGGCAAACCAGGGAGCAGGAGACGCCCCCAGACTTTTTCTACTTCTCCGACTTTGAGAGACACAACGCAGAGATTGCAGCATTTCATCTTGACAGGTAGGCCGGCCTGCTCTGTAACACCTGCTTAGTGGAAAGTAGTTGCCCACTCAATTCTGACCAGAAATGGGAGCATGTGTCTTCACATTTTCTCTCAGACACGGCAGAGTCTGCTTGTCTTTTCACTCTGTTTATACCTGAATAACACCCACCCACACACACACACACATGGCCAGCAGCTGAAGACCAGCTGTAACACCAGTTTACAATGTTTACCATCTTTCGGAATTGTTTCAAAAATCTTGCCCGTATGACTGCTTAACCCACATAAAAGCAAGGTTACAGCTGAAGGAGAGTGCTGCTCAGCTGAGTCTGAATCACAAATGTAATCTTCGTATCTAAGCTAACACAGCATCTAGAAGACCCAATGTTAATTTGTCTTTGCTTCTGGCAAGGGTATTATTCTGCATTTAGACAGAAATGCTTGTTAAGCATCTCATATCTAACAATTCCTCTCTGTATGTCAGTTGCGGTCCATAAAGATCTATGATTCCATAACACAACCACTAGGAATAAGATACAGCGACAGGTTTAAGAAAAAAGTCTTTAATTTTGCACTGGAGCTATCAGACAATCACTGCAAATGTAGGTCACATTTACTGGAGGCTTAAATCCCATAGCTGCAAATCTCAAATTATCTCAGGTTATGGCATGTTGTTAAAATAACTTCAAATAGACTTGCTCATGCGGTTTCTGACTTTCTGTGTCATACTTTATGTGTAAATATTAAGAAAAGTGCTTTGCATATGTAAAAGGGTAGTAGTAGCAGCTGTCCTAAAGACTGAAATTTCTTCATACTTTATAAGTTTATTAACCACTTTATTAACCAAACATACATTTATTATTAAAGAAAATGGTGTAAATTCTTAATTTCTTTAAAAATGTTCAGGCTCTGTCAAAAGAAATGTTAAAACACAGATTGTTTGGATCCAGCCCAGCCTCCAGAATACCAGTGCTCAGCCCAGTTGGTCCTCGGGCATTTGCGTGGGTTTGGCAAAAGCTGCCACATCCGTGCCCACACAAGTATCGATTTTATTCAGGAGGAGGCTTCAGCCAGCCCTAAAGAGCAACTCGGACCACCGTTACACAACTCAGCCCCAACGGCTCCGATTCTCCACACGCTGCTTAGGCCCTGTCACTCCAGCCCCCTGGACGGCAGCCTGAAAAGCACTTAGCGAGATTGATTCGATCCACGTCGCAGTGAGGATAACAAGGTGCATATGAGAGCAATCAAAAGTTGGGAGAAGCTCCCAGCTGACATTAACAAGGAAGCTCATGGAGAGAGCCTTTGTGCAGGACAGGTGTTGATTGAGCTTGTTGAAACCAACTTTATTTTGACCATGTGTTTTTTTTTGTTTGGTTTTTGTTTTTTGAATCTAACACCTGTAGCCTTCACACCTGTACACTAGTGGACGCTTTACTGTCTTTGTTATATGCTATAATAACTGCATTGGACTATACAGTGCACCTAAAAAATTCAAACTATTCTTATCTTAACCAAGTTACTGCATACTATCAGTGTTGGAACTGTATATCATAGCTTGTGTCTAATTTTTTTTTTAACATAATTTAAAAACATGAGTTGTTGTTTATACTGTATCACTGTATCACTTCATTCAGTGAATCCACTGAAAGAAATGATGCAAAATGGGTTAAGTTAAAACTGTGTTATTTTTAGTTCTTTAAGTTGAAATAGGTTTTATTATGCAGAGCGTTTTTAATTTTATGATGACAGGTTGTTATAAATGCATTGTCTTAACTTGCTGTTCAGTTATGTCAGTATCAGGGCGGTTATATTAGTAATTAAGAAATGTAGTGAAGTGATTTTGGTGATTCAACATTTATAACAGCAATTTATAGTCCTATACATGCCATTTATAACAGCAAACATTTCATTTTACTTAATATACACAATATGTGTAAGCACAACCACACAATAGTGAGAAAAAGTGACTTGTGTCACTATCTAGAACTAATCTTAAAAAATTAACAAATAACAGTAGAGCAGATGACTTTTTATGAGAATGGAATAAAAAGTGCACTTCGAACAGTCAACTCTCTTCTCTCTCTGCCATCCTTCCATTACTGTTTTGTATGTTATAGCCCTGTGCCAGTACTCACGTATGGCTGACAGACTGTTTGTGCACAGCCAAGCTTCCACACTGGGCTCTTTGTCATCAGCCTACAGCATGACTTAGTGGTTTTGTAGCCCCCGAGTGGCTTCGTCTTGCAGGCTCAAGTTTCTATCCCTCAGGGGCCAAGGGCCCGGGCACCTTTAGAAGCACTGACTTTAAGCGCTATTCAAATTTACATAATTTTCTCATTACCCCATGTATAGTTGACCAGCCAAGACATTTCTTGTGTTTACGTGTCTGAAGTCTGCTTCCTTTGTTTTTAACTAGAACACTGAGGTTAATCTATCTGTCGAGTCATCAAGCCATTTCTCAAGCGCCAAGTATATTTCTGTCCTAATGTCCACTCATGACATTTGTGTGTTTGTACTGACCAAAAACAGAAGAAATAAATATCTTTACGTGACTATTGAATTTTGAGCAATTATTTGTCATTGTGAACAGACAGTGCAGCATACAGTGCAGCACAACAAAATGTGACTTTTGCATTTAATCCATTAGTGTAGGAGCAGTGGGCAGCTGACATGGGCAGCACCAGGGGAGCAGTGCTTGGGGATGGTACCTCGCTCATGGGTACCTCAGTGGTACTTGTACCGGTCCAGGATTTGAATCAGCAACTTTCAGGTCACTGGGGCTACTCCTTAACTGTTACGGCAGCACCGCTCCAGTAAATCTTGTATTGTAATGTGCTGTAAATGACTTGTGTTCTGCTTGGCTGCCCTTTAGTGTGCTTTTATAAAATATATAGGCAAAGCTAAGCTGCTGAAGGCTTAAAAAATCAATTAGTGTAAATGTGTTTCTTGTGAAATGATGAACAGTTAATTAAAAATGGGCTGTTTATGCAGCTAAATTTCCAAATATTGACCTTATAAACTGGGAGTAAATGGTAGTTTTATATGTTTTAACATTGACATACATTTTCCATGCTATGAGCATTTTAAGCAATCTTGCATGTGTTGTTTGACACTGTATGATGTATGATATATTAAAGTGGACAAATAGAAAATTCAGACTTCAGGATGTTTTAGCTATGGGACTATCAGCATAAGGCCATGATACGGGTCTCAGTTCTTTCAGTTTCTTCATTTTTTCCTTGTCTGTGTTAGCCATGTAGGTGGTTGTTTATGTAGATCTTGTGCACCTTAGCCCCACCCTGCCCCTTCCTAAGCTGTTTCTAGTTCTATGCCCAGGTGTCCCTTGTCTTGTCATGTATTTAAGCCCTCGTGGTTTACCATGTCCTTGTCTGGTTTCTGTCATTAACACCGTCGTCAATCGGTATATCTTGTCAAGTCCATGTCTAATAAGTTGTTGTTAGTCTTGAAGTCTTTTGCTTCTGTGTTTGTTTTCAGTTGCTCGAGTGCTTTGTGTTTAATTAGCGTTTAACCTGTACGTTCTCTTGGTTACTTTCTGTTTCAAAACCTGACAGTGACTTACTTTTGTTCAATATTATTCATAACAGTCTGCCATACAGTGTAAGAAAACACATTTTTGAACAGTTCAGTGTTGTTTGAGATGTGTTTGGATTTAGGCGCACTGTGCACATTGCTATATGGTTATTTATAAGTTTTCATCACTTGTTAGCTACATAAGACTCAGGAACAGAAGAACTTTGGACACCAAACATGTCTTGACTGATCAACTACATTTGGCGTGAGGGGGAGATTGTGTAAATGTGTGTGCAGTGCAGGAAGACCAAAGTCTTCCCTTGGGGCTGTGTGTGGCCAGACGTTGAAGGCCAATAAGCAGGACTTTAAAAGGCCATTAAGTAGCAATCAGGGATGTGTCATAAAGTGGATAAGTTATGAATGGGCTCACGTGCCGAGACGAGGCTGCGACAGCTGCTGTCGGCAACTGGAAGAATCATTAAATCATTACACAGTCGCTTTGAAAAATTGCTCCTTATTTCCATAGATCTTCTGCGCTCTGTAGATTTGCACGGTTATTACTTGATGAAGCTTAAACTGAGATTATGTGTCCAATTGCTATGTAATTAGCATGTTGATTGCGTTGTTAAACTAAAAGTGACATGAATATACAGTATTATCATAACATAACTGCTGCATTCAGTAGCTTTAATAGGCAAACTAGTAGAAGATCCTATTTGGGGTGATCATTAGATTTGACACGTGAAGCTAAGCACTGTGGTAAAGTTTTTAGGATTTTTTATTACTCTTTAAGAATCATCTCATCTCATCTGGGACAATACTTACATTCCATTCAAGAATGCATTTGTAAACCCATGATATTTTAACAAGTCACAAAGTTACATATGTAATAACAAAGTGAGCTGTGTCATGCATTACACTTACATTCAGCTCACATTCTGCATCAACAGTTTCTGCACCTTGCATTGGTTTCAACATCAAGCAGATAAAAACATTTTGACATTTTTCTAATAATAAAATATTTCTTCTTCTACTTATAGACAAAAAAATTTTTTCAATGTGTTTCAGTGAAATATGACTAAGAAAGAATTACTACAGAGTTTTGTTATTATACTTAGTGATTTCTGTGGCATACTTTTGCTGTTGCTGGTAATAGGGCTGTTATGATTACTCAATTAATATTCAGTTCTTGATTTAAAATTAAACAATTAAATCCATGTACCGGTGAAACTGACATATTGGTTTGCAGTTTGACTGATCAAAGAGCTTGCCACAGGTAATTGTAAAGCAGTAGCCTGAACTTTTTCCACAAAGGGGAACCAACTAGCAGTCAAATTACTTTTATCATTCAATTAATATAACTAATATAGTTTAACACTCATCTGTCTGTCTGTCTGTCTGTCTCCCTATGTAGAATTCTGGATTTCCGGCGTGTTCCACCAGTGGCTGGCAGACTGGTGAACATGACACGTGAGATCCGGGATGTGACCCGCGACAAAAAGCTCTGGCGGACATTCTTCATCTCCCCAGGTATCAGCCATTGGCTTTTTCCCAGCCAGTCTTTTCTCTCAAGTCTTCTCAAGCACAGGGGCCAGTGTACCAGAAATCTCCTGTGGCTTGGGTTATTCATGACCTTTAACTGAAGAGTCATAGGCAAGCAGTGCTCATCAAATCTCCAAGTGGCTTAAGAATCAAATTTTAGCCATCTAACAAGTGTCAGTTTTTGAACCGAGGCATACAGAAATGTATTTTCTCTCATTAATGGGGCTAATTGTCATGAATTATCATTAGCCTTCTGTGTCGACCTTTTCTAAGGAACTTTTCTGGGGAGAAGCAAAGGCTCCCTTTGCCCCAGGGGAGTCATGTCAGAAACTGTTTGCCGCTATAATTAACCATAAACTAAAGCTTCAACAGCCAAACTCATATAAAGCAGAATAACTTGGTTCACTGACATTGGCCCATCACAAACAGGCCCATCTGCTTAAGGTCAGAAGTCTCTGTACAGCATTTTTCAGAAAAAAAACAACTATCAGTACTTGAGCATTTCTTAAGAAGGAACTTCATATGGGCCAGTGTTACTGCTATCAGATGTGTCTGCAATTAGAGAGATTATGGGAGTCACTGCAACTCTTATAGCTGCCAAGAGTTTAACTCTAGCCCAACTTTAAGCAATCTTAGCCTATTCAACAGTGTTAGATGATCAGCCTCAGTGACCCAAAACCACCTGTAAAAGCATTCTCTCTGTCATCAGATTACAGTCAGACTCTCTCTCTCTCTCTCTCTCTCTCTCTCTCTTGCTTGCTCTCTCTGCTCATTTGCCTGTTCAGTCCAGTTACCTATTGTCCCTTCAGTCAGTTCCTTCCCTTATTTCTTGTGTAAAGTTTAAACCCACTGTCTTACTGCCTTCACAGCCAACAACATTTGCTTTTACGGAGAGTGTTCATACTACTGTTCCACTGAGCACGCTCTATGTGGAAAGCCTGACCAGATTGAGGGCTCACTCGCTGCTTTCCTCCCTGACCTCGCCCTTGCCAAGCGTAAAACCTGGAGGAACCCATGGAGACGCTCCTACCACAAGCGCAAGAAAGCTGAGTAAGGACTCTTTTTTATTTTCTTTTTGTTTCTTCTTTTGATTTAGCTTTTTCGTCTTTTTGTTTCTCCTTTTCTCTTTTTACTTTTTTCTTAACCTTTTCATCTTTTTTTCTGTTTATTGCTACTTGTATTTTATTCTCTTTCTTTTTTTTTTGGTTTTTGTTTCTCCTTCTTTTTGGTTTTGTACCTTTTTTTCCTTTGTTTCTTTTTGTCCTTTGTACTCTTTTTCTCTTTCATGCCCTATCTCAGGTCACCACACACCACCTCACATCTTCATTAAACACCAAGACTGCCTTTATCAGCAAAAATAGAGCCTAGCACAGCTCCAGGACGCCAGCCCTCTGGGCTGAGACAATGGGCTGTCCTACCAGAGACGCCAGTTTTAGTCGGATGGTCCGAGGCCGATCACATCAAACATGATGCAAAACTGCTGACTGAGTGTTTGAAGAGAGACCATACCTCACAGTTTTTGCTGCTTTCACTGGTTTGATTGTATGAGAGAAAAGAGGGAATACATCATTCTTCCTCTTTATACAAAATGCATTCTCCTCTGTATTCAAGTGCTCGGTTCCCTCTATCTTCATCATGCATCCAGAGCCTGCACTGAAAAAAATAAGTGCCTTAAATTTACTTAATTCTAGCATGTACATTGGTTCTACACAAATTAAATACATTACACCATCACAATTATTGCCTTTCATTTACTCTTTTTGCCAATACTTATGAAATATATGAATTTGTGAATATTTAGGAAATATATTTAATTCACATGGAACTAATACACACCTGTCAATTAAATTAAAAGCAAGTGCGTGAATACCACTGCATATCACAATTGCCTCGTAAGATATTGCTTTATAAGCATGATATTACTGAGGAACTGGGCCCTAAATTCCATTGGTATTTCATAGACAGACATTATCCACAATGGTGTTAGACACACAGCTAAAAGGGCACTTAATCTGTTTTTCTGAAATAGTGTTTGGAGAAAATGTGTAGAAGTTAGCTCTGCTTGTTCTTGTTCAGATGGGAAGTGGATCCAGATTACTGTGATGAAGTTAAGCAGACTCCACCATATGACCATGGCACACGCCTTCTGGACATCATGGATATGACCATCTTTGACTTCCTCATGGGTGAGAATATATATACCTTGGCCTTTAGCAGAAATCACTTCTTGTAGGCGTTTTGCACATTTTTCCACCAGGCTCAGACTTCGGCTTGCTAAAATTTTTGACCACTCGTCCATGCAAAATTCCTTCAGTTGCAAGATGATTAACCGTTTTCTTGCTTTTACTGCACCAGTGAAATGCCTTAACAACTTTTCAATGTTCTATATATGCCATTCCATAGCCCTCATTTTTTGAACCATTTCTTGGTGAATTTGATAGTATGTTTAACATGATTATCCTATTGAAAGGTCTACCTCTTATTCAACTTCAACTTTTAGACAACAGGCCTCACAAGCATTGTTTGGTATGATGCAGAATTCATAGTTGAATTAATGACTGCAAGCTGCCCAATGCCTGAGGCAGCAAAGCAACCCCAAACCATATTTCCACCACTATACTTTACAGCTGATATTTGTTTCTTTTCCTAAAAGGCTGTCTTTGGCCACAGTAACAGTACACATGTGTAGTATAGACCAAACTAACCAACCCACATTATTTCAAAAGGCCTAGTCCTAGTGTATATGTTCTTCCAAATCACTATCTCATCAAATTTGTCCTTGTGATTATATACAGATGCACATTCACACTAGCAGTTGCAAAAGTTACCTGTTGATCCTGTAATGAAATTCTACTATTTATGAAGACTTTTTACATCAAACTTTCTGCTGTGTGAGCTGAATTTGCTGTGACTGCCACTACCAGACAACTTTAGCAATTTTGTCAGAAACTGCATCTGACACTTAGATGTATTACTATACTCTTTAATTTAAGTCAGAAATGTAATTTTCTGTTCGTACAATGATAAATATGCACCAAAGATGTTAAACATGTTGCAAAACAAAGCTGTGTGCACATCAGCAACTTTTTGATTCATAAGATTTAAAGCACAAATCTTCTAACAACTGTGGTATCCATTTAAATGATTGAAATTTCCAGCGTGTTAGTATGAGTTTTTAGTGACAATTTACTGAAATTACTACATGCTTTTGTAGTTTTTTTGGGTTAATGAAATGCAACCCAAACAAGAAAAGTTTGTTATTATCCATCTCTCTCTTCCATTTGGACAGGCAACATGGACCGTCACCATTATGAAACTTTTGAGAAATTCGGGAATGAGACGTTCATTATCCATCTGGACAACGGTAGAGGGTGAGCCATCTTTGGCATTCTTTCAGCTATCCATGCAAAGCCCTGTCAAAGCAAACTTGTTCCCCATTTCACACTTCTCCATCAGCCAAGTTTATGTGAAACCATGGAAACTGGGGGATGCTTTAAAAGAAGTGACTATGTCAGGGGAAGGTAATATCTCAGCTGATAAAATATGTACTGCTGAATGCTGGGTGTGAAAAGCAGCATGTGGAGATCCACAGTGGTGATAAAAGTACTGTTGTGCTGTACAAATGCAAAAGCTTCACCATTGATTATTATGTACCAACACAAAAGACAATTTTCACAATAATAAAATGAGCCCAATTACAGACTATGAAGAATTCCAATTGAGAATTGCTTTTCAAGCAGGGCTCTAGGGCAGAATTTGATTCATTCATGAACTGAGCAGTTACTGCTGCTTTTCAAGGCCATTGGGCCAGGATAGAAAGTAGGCCACACTATAGCACTCATACAACAACTGGGCTTTCAGTGCTTTGCTCAAACATAAAGGCAATATTTAAAGGAATTGAATCTGTAACTGTGTACAAAGTGCCTGGTTTCAGATTTGAAACAGCAAATTTCTGTTAAGTCTCACTCACTACCCCCTTTTCTTTCAACAGTGTGAGCTGCTTAAATACTCATTCTTTCCCACAGGTTTGGAAAACACTCGCATGACGAAATGTCCATCTTGGTGCCTTTGAGTCAGTGCTGCAGGTAACACTGCTAATTTCATAGTTTTAACCGTTTTTACCTTTCCCCATATTCACTCAATCAGTCAAGACATGCTAAGTGTCTGCACTTTGCTTCTTCAGGTTTGTTCTGAAGCAATGAAGCTAACATAACTTACAAGTAATGGAATTGAATACCCCCTCAAATTCAAGATCAACAAACTGCATCCCTAAATTAACGCTTGCAATTTGATGCAAGTGTTGAGTTAGGCATGCAGCTAACAAGTAACATAAGTGATTGGCCCATTAAATGTATTTATTATCTATAGATTTAATATTACATCTACAAACTGCATGCCTAAATCAACACCTGCATTAAATTTGCATGGTTTTTCCAGCATATCGCACAGATGATTGGTCAAATTTCAAAGCTAAGTCAACACTTTGTCATTTTTCTCAAACCATTTCCAAACAATTTCTGCAGTTTCACAGAGTGCATTATCCTGCCAAAAGCGGCCACTTTTATTAGTTAATACCATGGCCATGAAGGGGTGTATTTGGTCTGTAACAGTGTTTAGGTCGGTAAGTGGTCTCAAAGTGACCTCCACATTAATACCAGGGTCAAAGGTTTCCCAGCAGAACATTGCCCAGAGCCTCACACTGCATTTGACAGCTTGCCTTCTTCCTATAGTAAATCCTTGTGCCATCTCTTCCAGTGTAAGTGACACACATACTTGGCCATTCACATGACCTAAAAGAAAAAGTGATTCGACAGACCAAGCCACCTTCTCACTTATAGCTGGATAACGAAAGAGTCCATGTCTAATTAAAATGGCAAATGCCTATTTTGGGTTTGGTGTGTAGTTTACCTATATTCATCCCAAGTTTGCCCATCTTTAAATCCATTAATTATATAAAGTATTCAGCCTATGATTACCCTTGTTATATTTGCTAACAGTCTGTTGAAATAACAGCAAATTATTTTTTGCCAAATTGTTTCTTAAATTTTCCTTTTCTTGCCTCACCTTTCACTCTGTCTGCCTTTCTTTTTCTCTCTTTTTCTTCCCTTTTCCTTCCCACCTCCCTGTCCCTCTTCACTCCATCAGGGTGAGGAGGTCTACCTACCTTCGGCTTCAGTTGCTGGCTAAAGAGGAGTACCAGGTGAGCTCTCTAATGGAGGAGTCTCTCCTTCGGGACCGCCTGGCCCCAATCCTCATCAAGCCACACCTGCAGGCTCTGGACCGCCGCCTGCGCTTGGCCCTCAACGTGCTGGCCGAGTGCGTGGAGAAGGAGGGCTACTCCGCTGTGGTGGAGGACGACCTGGAGCTCCAGCCTGCTTCTGCTCCCCTCTATCAGGTCCCCAGAGCCAGGTAGCCACTGAAGTCACAGAGCCCTACAGCCTTGGGTCATGCAAGGACACTCCCGCTATGAGCCAGAGGCTCGCACTCGAGCCACAGCTTTGAATTCAGTGAATTCCGAGACTCGCTGCAAATGCCTCCGAACTGAACCGCCCTGCATATGTGTCTGTATGTTGTATGTCCACAGAAAACAAACTTTTTTTTTTTTTTGAGAGGCTTTAGACCAGCGGCATTACAGAAAAGCAGTCAATTTTCTGTCCTTTTGATGGTATCATTGCGTACCCGGAACTTTTTTTTTTTGCCTTTTATAGGCCAAGGAATATGTTTTTTTTATCTATACTGGAAGCTGCAGTACATACTATTTTGTTACATCCTGCTTTTTATTCCACAGTCTGTCAGGCAGAAATTATTTATTGCATTTGCATATTTATCTTTGAGTCATTTCGATATTTTAAGTAACCCTAGTACACAGCAGGTGTGCAAAAGTCTACATGGTGTACAGTAGATTTTTCCATAAAATGGGGACAGAGAGAGCAAGAGTGTGGGAGTAAATGAAGTGAAAGTTTATGTAGTCCAGCTAATATGACTTATATCTATGGCTGCTTTTTGTATTGTATGTAGCCAAATGTTGCGGCTCTGTGTGAGATCTTTTACATGAGGGCCTATTGAAGCTTTAAGAGGAGTACTGCAGTGCGGTGCTTCTCCTGCAAAGACTCTTACTCTCCTCTCCTCTTCAAGTCTGACCTGATTTGGTTTTCCTAGCCTCCGGTTTCTTTAGGCACCTTTCATGGAGGCGTCGGTAAATTGGATATTGTGCAATCCGACATTGAGGGTTTTTCTTCCATGTTATGAGCTCATCTTTCATTTTGGTTTATTCAGCAGTGGAGTGCGTGCCTCATTTGGGGTTATTCAAAAGGGTAGGAACTTGGAAGGAACTTGCTGGAGGAAAAGAAAAAGACGCTGATTGGTGATTTTTGTTCAGTCTCCAACCCCATGCAGAACACACCTGTTTTCTCAGCATGGACACCTTCTCTGTTGCACACACCACTTGTTAAGTCTGTGTCCTTTTCATAACTTCACACTGACTATCTTCTCATGTCTCCATTGCTGTGCTCTTGGGGGCTATAGTGCAATCGCAGAGAATCAATCAAAGACTATGTATGATTTAAACTGACCCATTATTACAGCGCAAGCCATTTCACAAGAAGGAGTCTTGTTTTCTCATCTACACTTTAATACATTTTGTTCATTATGCCATTAAGAAATTATCAAGCAGAAAATCGGTTCTGCCCCAGTGTATATAAAATCTTTGTGGTTTTTTTTGTACAATAAAACAAATGGCCTAACAGTTGTTAATAGAATTTTTTAGATGCTTCAAACTTATGACTAAGTTCTAGTCATTGCAGTAATTTCACTCAAAAGCTCATTTTTACAAGCATTCTACTCTTCACATTTTACATGGTTCAGGGGTAAAATGATCAGATTTTACAGATGGATTTTTGTTCTCAGTTCTCAGAGTGAATCTTCTCCTAAACTATGGCCAAAAAGGCAAGAGAGTGCCTTTATCATTTCCACAGGGGCAGCTGACTGTCCATTCAGCTTAACAAGAGACTCGTTCTTATGCCAACATTCATTTTTAAGAGCAAGAGGAGTATTCTTTATTTTCTAAATCAAGCTATCGCAAGACACTCAGTGCACTTGTGCGTTATAACTGAAAGCTTCACTTTATTATTTATTAATGTCTAAGGATGATGCATTTGTGCAAAAATGTTAAGTCTTTGTTGCTTTTTTGTTTTATGTTGTTTTTGGACTCAGCCTCACAAAGTCCCCGTTTCTGATTACCATTCAGAGTTACAACAGTAGGAAGGCGTGTGTATGTGCGTGTTTCTGTGTAAACTCAGTGCCTGTGCAATGCTAGAGATACTTGAATGTTTTGGGATTCATCACAAATGGACTTTCGAAGCCCTTAGTTCCGGACTGGCACTCAGAAGCCAGCGGGTTTGGGTTTTGTGGGGTTTCTTAGCAGGGAGAAGGCATGTTCACGGTGGGCTTTTGAAGGCTAAATCTGGCCCAGAATATCTCCCTGATCTTTCATTGTGTATGTGTACATATCTATAAATACTGTACGTAGAACCCAAGAGGCTGTTGTTAACAGCCAAATGCTTCTGTTTTCTTTCTCTCTCTCTTATGCATTGTTACTGTGATGACTTGTTTGCAAAATGATAAGGTGTGCAATAAAAGAAGCGAAGCTGTTGAACACTGTTTGCGTGCAGTACAGTGGCAGAGGCCAGAACACACCCTGCCCTTTCTGACCATGTTAAAGTTTCTCTTCGAATGGTTTGTCGGAAAAACGTACATCATTATCTCTTAAGACAAAATCTTATTGTTCCACTAGTTTGTTTCTTTACTTTTGTACTGAAGCTCCAAGGCTAATGTAGCTAACAATAGAAACATATGGATTGACCTTTGTGGTTTTGACATGGCATGAAAGTTCTTATGAACAATAAATGGTCAAAAATGATGACGCCCTGATAATGCTGTTTTTAGCTGTGAGCTCCATTATTTGGAAGAATTATCTACTAATGGAGGTAGTCGGTTTTGACACAACAGTCATCCATGATGGGAGTCCAAAAGAACATAAATGACCTTGCCCTCCCTCTCTCTTCAATATTCAGCATTATGCTAGTCAGCACTGGCTTCTTTTACTAGCTTTCTCCTTCAAGTACAGTGGGAGTAGCATTGTGTGATTAGGGGACTCCCAGCTAACAATCGCGTAAAATTCCTTATGATCTATTACTCAGTGTATTTTGCCACATTTGGGTGATGATGTAAGCAGGGCTTTATTTATAAGCAAAGAGGTTCTGCATTAGTAGCAGAAAATGTGTGTTAAAAAGATGCATCTAAAATGTGGCTCAGTTTGAGGTTTCCCCTTAATGTTGGTACAAGAGTGCCATGAGTGGGTTAGCTCAGCATCACTGTGCTCTTTTGAGGGATAAACATTTGTAGCATTGGTGAAAGAAAAAAAAGTGTGGTTGTAGTTTTTATTTTGGACACTATGCTCCCTCAGAAGTTTGCAAATGCCTTAGCATGAGGAGACCAAGCATTCTGCTTTACAGTATACATTGTCACATTTGTTGTATACATTTATTTTACATACATTTTTGGTTAAAATACTATTAAATATGTGAATGAGGTGCTGGATACAATATGGGAGGTGTGTGTTCTGGCTCAGGCTTATTACAACACAAATTAAGCCCTGGATTTAGGCATGCACTTGGTAATTCATGGTCATTTGTTATTTAGCTACATTAGCCCCAAAAATCCAGTTCAAAACTAAAGAAGCAAACTTTGGAATACCTAACATGATCTGGACAGCATTCCTTTTATTACAGCAGTGGGTTAATGTAAACGTATTAAAGAACAAAGATTTTTGATGGACCTCAACCCCTGACTGCTGCTCCTTCAGAGTGAGTGTGATCTCTGACCATGAGGTTCAGCAAAGTCTAAACAGCAGCATACACTATATATTCAGAGCCATGAGGAGTCTGATACAAAATCATTTCCTAATGCGCTAATCCCTAAAGCGCTCCATCACTCCCATCTCCACTGCTTTATCCTCTGCTCAGAATGGAGTGTGTCTTTCAGCTGACTACTGGGCGAGAGAGCAATGTCAGTGTGACCTTAAAGAGAAAACAGAAAGCAGGACTGCTGATGTAGGACTACACTCTTAAAGTTCCTAATAGGTTCTTAGCTTGACATATGGTTTTGGGAAATGCATTTAACTGGTATCGGCACTTTACATTATTTCAGATCCTAAAAAAGACCATCAATTAGGAGGTTCTTTTTGGAACCAAAAGTGGTTCTTCTATGAGACAGCTCCAAAGATTTTACCCTGTTGCTTTTATAAAATCAATCTTGGCCCAGTTTGGTTTTGCTATTCTGTTGCCAGATCAGGTCCTACAACTTGCAGTGCATTGTTTTGACCACCAGGTGGCTTAATACTTTTTCTAATCATATTACACAGAATTAAATATCCTAAAAACATGTTCAAATTTTCTGTGGTTTATTCCCTCAAATTTGTTTGCAGCAAGCATGTGCAGCCACTAACACTAGCACTAATAAATGTGCTCTAGGCACCTTGATCTGGCTAAAGCTTCAGAATGCAAATCTGTATGAATACAAAACAACATAATGCAAACCCAATTATACGCTTGATGTGAAAGGCAACTTTCCTGTGACTGAAAGTGCCCTATGTTAGGAAAGATCTGCCTCATCCTAGAATGATTAGACCTGAAACGTCACCTGCCGTCTCCAGGCAACAGCGCACCTGGCCTAGGTTGAAGCGTGAGCTGCACTGTAAACAAAGCAGAGATGTGGGAGCTCTTTGGCCTCTTAAAACCTACAGACAGTTCTGAAGTCTCTTCCAGCTCCCCTTGACCTGACTGCAGCAATCACGAAAGGGATATAAAACTGTCAGGATGGATGTCCTAAGAGTTTCCTTCCATCAGCTCTAAACTTTGAATGTGAATCCTGAAGGGAATAGTTTGGCCAAAAATGTAAAAATTCCTCAAATGTAACGGTCAGCCAAGACATGCTTGATGTCTGAGGTTTGCTGCTTTAATATTGGATTTCTATAGGATTCCTTTAGGACTCCAAACAGTAAATGAGTTTAAACTAGTTTACTGCAAGATATTACAGACGTATTCTAGATTACATTAAGACAGTACTACAGGGATTTTTACCAGAGATGCAAACATAATAAATTATTACAAGCATAATTACTGTGACATTACTATATTACTGCAGTTATTTTCTTGTGAGAGAACAAGAGGAGAAGATACCTTGATGTCCCAATTGTCCCTGCAGTTTTGTCCAACTGTCCAAATCTACGTGAGATTACTTAACAGCTTGATGCAGTTTGAGGAAAGTGTGATGATTCCATTGCTTGCAGCTCTGGTGCAAAACTCCTAAGTGCCAGACTATACCCTTTAAATAGCTTAACATTTGTGCTAAACAACAACCTGTGAACACCAAATTTCTCTGAATGTTCATTGGTCAAAAAGACTTATTAAGTAATGTAAATAAGAAAGGAAAATTTCACCATTTCTTTTAAAATGTCTGTATAATTCCGTGGTTGTTTAACTAAGTGATTCAGAGTGAAAATAGAAAACAGCTGTATTCAGTACAGTGACAGTTTTAGGGGTCCTAAAATTTGTAACAGTCTTTAAAATAAATGTTTCATGACAAAACCATCTCTCTAAAATATCATAAAATAATGTCTCAGACATGGGACAATGTGTCTGCAACCACCTCATGTAATCGCTTTCTGCAAGATATTTCTAAAGACGTTAAACGCTTCAGACGTCTGGTTCCTATTACCATTGCTGCAAAAAATTTTTACTTTCAAGAACCAATTACTTTACATCGAACCACTACGAATGACTCTGCTTAGCCATTAATTATGCAGAACTTTTGAATACTTTCCCATTAAGTAATTTCCACCCTGTTTAAAGCCATTATAAGCAAACAAATACTTCTGCATATCCTAGCATTAACCGTCTACACTTCATTTGGCCAGAAAGGTCCTGTTTTTGCTGATGACACAACCAGATGTGATCATTTTCAATCTTTATTTCTTCTTCACCTCCTGTATAAATTTACTTAGGAGCTAAGGCTTGATTTGCAGACGAAAGGGTAGCGATGCAAAACATTAACAACACATATGTTAGAAGTCCAAATTAGCTGTTTAATTTTACCGTGTTGTTTGGTTATCGGATTTGAGAAGAACATGCTGTGACAATGATAAATTAAAGCATAAACCGTGTAAACACGCCATGCATATTCATGAGTGAAACAGGTGGCGTGATTCTGTAGTTTTTGATTAATATTATTTATGAGGCATATTTACATGTTAACAGACAAGAGGCTGAGAGATGGTGTATGATAATCACAACTGCACATTAATGCCTAAAGTCATGTATGTATTTCACAGAATAAATAACTCTAAGGTTTAGTGACCTTGCAATCAGACAAAGAGGCATTAGATCTATGAGGGGAAAACACTTCAAAGTCACAAGCAATATATTATTAAATGGTAATTGCTCACAACACTGACATTTCTCATGCTGTGATCATGCATAGGATTTTGTGTACAGTCTGGTGCACATGTCTCTTGTTATACAGTGATTACTCCTGGTGTCAGTAAGTCATCTTCTCTATTTTACCTAAAACACATAATTTTGACTGAAGATTAAACATGGGGTTGAGGCTCCATCTTCAGCAGGTAAATATTAAATTCACTGTATACTGGGTGAACTGTTTTGCATACTTGTACTCTGTTCACATTTGTATAAATTAATAAATAAAAACTATGAATTAATGATGAAAGGTTGGATCATCTATTTTTGAGTCAGGACAGATAATCGTCTGGTGAGGCACCAGGAGTAAGCACCTTTAGAGGCCTCTGAACTAGATAGACAGATAGATAGATAGATGGGCAGACAGTCATTCAGACATACAGACAGACAGACAGCTGACTGTAGGATTGTTAAGAGAATTCTGATTAATAGTGTCACAGCTCTGTCATCACAGTACCAGCATGAGGCAAAAACGTGTGCACATTTATGTTTGTCCACATGATGGCGCAATTAGTTCATAATAAGCTGGTAGATACATACCCAGCGTGCGTAAACACGCCAGCGTGATAAATCGTAAGATGATATATGTTAATATATTGACGTTAGCCTCTCTTTCTCTCTGATAAGCTCTCGGGCGTGAAGAAAGCAAAACATGTGAGTAATCTCGCGAATATTTCCGTAGAACGTCTTTGGGGAGTCGGTTCTGTCTGGGCACCACTAGATGGCGAAGTTACTGTGCCGTTCTAGTCTGGGCTAGTGACGTTTTATTCTGCCAACGTAATAAACGCTGGATTTTACCAGAGGTGGACGTTTCAGGTCCAGAAAGTAAAAATCCACTGCAGGATTTTGTTACAACTGCCTGCATGCCTCCGATGATGCAGCGCAGAAGCGTATGCATCCAGGCAGTTGGAGCAAAATCTTGGAGTGGGTTTTTACTTTCTGGACCTGGAACGTCCACCTCTGCATTTTACCCCCTCTGCATTACATTAGATCATTAATCATTAATGCATTTATTAGCGAGGGGCTACGTGCCAGGTCTAAAATTTAAATGCACAAATATAACACTCGCCTTCCACGGTGCTCTCCAGACCTCGCTCCCTCTGTAAGTCTCTGCAGCGGAACGGTCACCGGCCACGAGGCCCGGAGCGCACTTGGGAAGGCGACTCCAGCTAGGAACGCTGCACGAGTGGGGCAACACCGCGCTCGCACTCTTTTTTCCCCTCCGTTTCATTTTTATGCATACCTGCGTCTGTAACCTTTCCAGTCCGCCATGGGCTTTTCATCTTGTTCTGTGGCCGGTGACCACGGTCCTCGCTCGTATCCATGGCAACAGCGTGAGCATCCTCTCCACGCGCACATACACACACTCTCCCACCCCTCTCTCTCTCTCTCTCTCTCTCTCTCTCTCTCTCTCTCTCTCTCAAACGCATGCACACACCTTTCCTGCTCATTGATCGCCTGTGCCAGCTGGAGCGGGTGACCCGAGCTCACCCCTCCTTTGCTTAAAGCCCCCGCAAGGTCGCGCTGCTCATTATCCATCTCCCTTTATCCGCGCAGCTACGAGCTAAAGCGCCCATAAACAGCACAACAACAATAATCATAATCGTTGCTGCATGTCACCGCGTCCCGAACTGAAACACGCACAGTATCTAGCGGAGTTGTCACAGAACCCACCAGCCATCCGTCCACATCATCTGCTCTTGTATTTCCTCCGATCCAGAGTTCAGTGCTGTGTCCTGGAGAGAGAGAGAGAGTTATTTTCCCTTCTAGAATCGCAAACCCGCGCTTCACAGCTCCATTGTTCGCTGAATCAAAGACCCTGATTGTAATTGTTGCGCCGTAATATCGAACTCTCCGTTCTCTAACACATATTTTTGTCTACAATCACCAAAGACCAGTCAGAGCTCAAATCATGGCTGTCAGACCAAAACCTCGCGTCTCCAATTTTGTCTTTTTTATTTATTTTTTTTTACTTTATTCTTTTTTTTTTTTCATTTTTACATAATTTGAAAACAGCTGCTGGCATTTACATTGTGTCAAAATGCCATGATGGTTCTAAATTATTTTTAAAAAATTGTGTTTTACATTAACCGTATATAAATAATTATATAAAAGGTTATATAATTATGTTAAGAAGGTTTTGTACTTGTAACGTTGCCATTTTGGAGATACGAAGTCCACCTCATGCTGTTAAAACAGCCCTGACTGTTGTACTGTTGTTAGCTTTGAGCGCTACAGTTGCTGGGATCAGACCAGACAGGCTAACCTTCATTCCTCACAAGCCTTAGTGAGCCTTATGCGCCCTTGACCCCGTCCTGGGTTCACTGGTTGTCCTTTCTTGCAATACTTTTGATAGGTACTAACTACTGTATACCTGGAGCATTCTGTGTGATGCTGTTTTGAATATTTGATACTTTGCTTATTGCAAGAGACTTTATGAGTTAACTTTTCTTGTCCTACTTGTCCAACTCAATGGGAGCTTGGACACTCATACAGCAATAAAGGAATTAAGATATTTAAAAGTAAGGTTTATTATAAAATATAAATATTATGTGTCAAATAAAGGTAACTGATACTAAGTATCTGTTTTGTAAAATGCATTGGAGCCAGCTCTTGTTCATATTTATAAGAAAAAAATAAAAAATAAAAATTCCATGTAATCTTGGAGTGGATATATATAATATGAATGTTGAGTGTCAGAACACATGTTTCCCATTACTGTATAAACATTTATTTACTAACATTACTTCCTGAAGGTCACTGGTTCAAATCCCAGACCGGTGCAAGTACCACTGAGGTGCCAGTGAGCAAGGTACCACCCCCGGGCACTGCCCATGTCAGCTGCCCACTGCTCCTACAGGAATGGGTCAAATGCAGAGGTCACATTTCGTTGTGGTGCACTGTGTGCTGTGCTGTGGTGTGTTCACAATGACAAATAATCTCTCACTCTCACTTATTGGCACTGACACAGTTATTGTGGTTGTTCGTTACATAAGGCCCAGGTAAATGCTTTCATTTTGACTTTTGCTGCCTTGGTTTGCTTCACCTCTGTGTCTATTATTATTTATTATTATGAGGTAGAGCTAAAATTATATATATACACGGCTGTGTGTGTACACATACACCTACTACACCGTTCAACTTACACTGACAGCAGAGCAGTCGCTCCCTGCCAAGGTCAGCGTGCAGGGATGGTGAAGGCTCAAACCAGCCGCTTATGAGTCATTCTGCTGCTCACAGCCTCTCAGACGATGAGCACTAAGAGAGGTTTTGGGACAGAAAAATGGTCCAAATGTGAATAAAAATGCTCCCAACCATGCAGTGTTTCTCTAATGATGATGAATATGGAGACTCTAGCAGTATTTCAAGGATCAGGCCTAGATATAATAAATGTGTAAATATTAGCATCCCCTGTTTGAATAAACACAACAGCTGCAGTCAGATATTATTACACAAGAACTGTCTGTGTTTTACAGATAAAGGCGAATGTCCACTATTCCTCAGATGCACTGGCGGTAGTGAAAGTGAAGATTTGGAGGTAAGCAGGGTAGCCAGAGATTGAAGGCTTCTGCTCTCCGCCTCCTCATTCTCATTCATGACACAATCAGGGGCGCACACCCTCACACACACTAACAGACACCCTGTCTTGTGAGTGCACTCACATTCTAGCAGTCAGACTCACTAGCAGTCCCTCCATTTGCATCTTTTCTCTTTTTCTCATTCCCTAAATCGCTGAACTGTCTACCCCCACCCAGCAGCACTACCAGGACCATCACAACACATGCATACACAGAAGCATATCGCTTCTATTGTAACATCCCTTCTGATGAGAGAATTCTGACCTGTGGGACAGCAAGTTCTCTTTCTCTCTCTCTCTCTCTCTCTCTCTCTCTCTCTCTCTCTCTCTCTCTCTCTCTCTCTCTCTCTCTCTCTC
>JBBPDA010000030.1:11119299-11129299 GCA_037974385.1 Arnoldichthys spilopterus
TGTTTGACTAGAGAGAGAGAGAGAGAGAGAGAGAGATACATAGGTGGGAGAACCGAGAGGTGTGAGGCAGAAGGAGGCGGGGGAGTGGAAGAGAGATAGAGAGTGAGAGAGAGAGAGAGGAAGAGGGAGAGAAGGAGAGACTGAATCAATGCATGAGTGAATTAGAGAGCCAGTGGGGACATTGATCCCCCAGCATCAGCAACAACACAGAATATGTCAACATTAAAAAAAATTAGGAAAAATAGCACCAGCAAGCTGGATATGTGGATGCTTAAATTAATATGCATATTAAAATCAATAGAAAATCAGATCATGTAACCCTTTAAAGCCCATAAATGTACACTTCTCACAGTTTCTAGGTGTTTATCAATGGATCATGACATTACAGTGTAAACCTGTTACAATGCACAGATGTGGAGGTGGGTGATATCAGCTGCATTCTATCAGTTATTTTCTAATACCATTGCGTTGTTGGAACATCAAGGTTACTGGTTCCTCACAATCCCAGTGGTCGTCTCTTCAGTAGGTTGTCCAATGGCATAGATGGTTATTATTTCTCCTCATTTAAATTTGGTTAAAATATTGTGAGTGAAATTTGAGTATCAAAAACTGTATCGAATTGTGAGCTCAGTGTATCATTGCATCCCTAGCGTTTACTGAATAATTCATAAAAACAAATAGATAATAAGCCTTAAGATCAATCACCAAATGATAAGCCTACGTGTTAATGGGTTAAAGCGACCCTCATGCATGATCCCGCATACACACTACGGAGGACCACCCACAAACCCAAACCCCCAAAGCGCTTATCCAACGCTTAGACATGGCACTGCTGTCAGCCCATATTTCACATGTCCACGGCAGTGGTGGGGATGAGGGCTGATGCAACAGCCTGAAACCCAGGCCCACTGCCGCTCAGCTGAGGGTCAACGTGGGGCAGAGAGAAAGAGAGAGGGAGCGAGAGAGAGATAGAACTGGTGGGGGGGTAGTTTGGAGGGCATTCTCGAACAAGAGGAAAGAGAGGCGAGATTAGCGTGAAAGGCAAGGTGAGAGAAATGGATGGAGAGTGATAATAAAAGATGACAGGATAGAAAGTGAGAGAGACTGCTCTCTGCTGCTGTGAGCGTGCATCTGCTAGCACACGTCTCTGCACAGATCCATAAGGTCAGGACAGGGCAGAGTGGAGAGGGAGGAGGAAGGGGGGGGGCTGAGATGATTTCTGTCCAGATGCTGCTCCCTCTGCACCGCTGGGATGATGCTTCCTGCTGTGAGATGCATAGATGAAGGAAGGGAAGAAAACGGCCACACCAGCATTTCTGGGGTGTACAGCAGAGGAGAAATCTACATCACAGGCCTTATTTAAAAATAATTTGGTCACATGTTGGTGTTTCCTGCAGCTCTCACAGGCATAATGTTCTTCTTTTGCTTTTTTTACATCATTAGAGAACATGCATATATTTCACGGTCACCACCGCTCTATGTAAAATTTTTATTTAATTAATAAATTCTCATCCTATCTTGTCATCATACTTAAGACATTTTTGTGTGCCCTGGTTTTGCATGAGCTGTTTTTGTATAGAAGAAAACCAAAACTTTAATGTACTATACAAATGTAAGCATTACATATGGGTTAAAGCCAGACACATTCTATCTTACACAGTGTTACTGAGGTGAAGCGCCACTCTTAAGTGATAATAGTGCCCCTTGTGGAGAATATTCAGCTTGCTAAATGTGAGTGAGTGAAAATGTCTTTTCACTTTCACCATTATCATTGTTTTTGTATGTGTGAATGATAAAACCTTTTAAAATATAAAGAACCGTCAAATAAAGTTAAGGGTCTATGAAAAACCCTTAAATTGGGAAATAACATTTAACTTATGTGAAGAATCTTTATACCTTTAAAGTGTTCTTCCCTGTCACACATCTCATTTACATATTATTAGGAAACTAAAATGGTTCTTCTCTGGCATCACTCAAAAAATTCTTTGTTGGACCATTTTTAAGAGACTCTATAGACGAGACTACGTCTCTAATAGAGGGAGTCAGTAATCACAAGAACTGATGCTTGCAGGTGCACTGGTTTCACTTATGCTCCACCATTGTCACTACTGAGACGCATTCAAATGAACCGCATAGAGGCCAAGCTGGCTGCTAATGGCACAAAATTCTGGAGCACAAAACCTCAACATATGTGGCTATTTTCAGCTCGGAGAAGGGCACTGAGAGATCAGGCACTGATCTGGGAACAGATTAGCCGCTCTGTGAACTCAACCCACTTCGTACGTGCTCCGAATTTTAATCTGATCCAGAAACAGAATTCACAATGGGCAAATTCAGCTGAATCCAGGATGCACATGTGATTGCAGGATGTTGATGCTGGAGCTGAGCGGAGAACACAGGGTGTCTCGCAACAAAGGAAGGGCAAAACAAGCTGGAAATCATTAGACTGCGGATGATGGAGAGCGATATCAGCAGATTTCTGTTAGGCAATCTCAGAGCCAGACTCCTCAAAACCCCCTCAATGTCTGCAATTAGTCTCTGTCTGGGGGTCATTGGCATGCTTGGGTTTTGAAGGTGACACATGTCTTTGGTTTAGGCCATCAGTTCTAGGGTTAATAATAGCCAACAAAGCATGTCCCATATCCCGATTGGAGCTAATGGTGAAAAGATAACGAAGAGGCAGATTAGTGAGTTCATACTGTTGCACTCATTTCCTATTTGGCCCTGTGCTGGTAAGCTGTTTTATATGCATACGTGATGTTGCTGATAGTCCATTTGTTTATTTATTGACTTATCTATTAGCCGTAGCTGCAGTGATGGAGCCTCTACACCTGACACTGCATTTTGTCACTGTCACAACAAAACCTTGTAAATCTTTGGGGTTTTTTACAAATTGTGAAAACCCCACCTGCTTTTTACATTGTGTGTGTATAATGAATCGACAAAAACAGAAATGGTTCAAACTTACATAAAATAAAACCTTGCTATAATAATGTATATTAAGGTTAACAGTATTTTTATCCTCCTGTAAAGCTGCCATTTCAACAAGGTCATAATTATAATATCCACCAATCAGCCACAACATTAACACCACTTATAGATAATGTGAATAATTTAGATTATATCTAGTTATTTCACTGAAATGGAACCTGTCAGTAGGGTGGATTATATTAGGCATTATATGAACAGCCAGTTATTGATGCTGATGTGCTGGAAGCAGGAAAAAATGCGTAAGAATCTGAGCCACTATGGCGAGGGCCTTTCTGTGAGTCAGAGCAGTAGTTAGTAGTAGTAGTAGAGTAGTTAGTACCTACCAAAAGTGATCCAGGGATGGACACACAGTGATTCGTCAGCAGGGTCATGGGCACCCAAGACTAACGGATGCATGTGGGGAGTGAAGGTAAGCCAATCTGGTCTCCCCCAAAGAAGTTACTATAGTTTGAAAAGTGAATGCTGACTCTGGAGTCAGGAGTCAGAGCACACAGTGCACCACAGTCAGAGCTGTTTTGGCAGGATGAAGGGGACCTACTCAATATTAGGGGTAGTGTTAATGTTACAGCTGACTGATCTATACTGAGGGACATGCATCCTTCCCCCAGTATTCAAATGTGCTTTATGCTACAACAGACAACCATGCACCACTGTCCGGTTAGTAACCAACCCACTGATCAAAACAATATACGTCTCCACGCCTCTCCCACCCCCTGTCAAACCAAAAAAATGTAATCTCCCATATCAGCAAAAAATATTTAGCTTTCACACAATTTAAAAACGTCTCTGTCCCCGACAATGTTGATGCCATGGCTATGGTCTTGCCTTTCACAGATCCAAAGTTCTGTTACAGCAACATTTTGCCTCTTGGGGATTACATGCAGGGCACAGATGCTGTGCATGTGTCTGCATCCAAAAACGTGTGTGTTTGGCTAGAAGGATAGAAAGATTTTTTTTTCTTATGTATGTAACTGTGCGTCTTTACTGATGCCACATTTTGATGTGTGTGCTTCACCTGTGTGTTTGAGTTTGCGTGGTGCATGCATGGACGTTTAGCATGCCGATGCGCGCCATCAGTGGCAGCGCACAGCACAGTGAAATCACTTGGATGTCATCCAGCCCTGTGGAAGGTCATCGGCAACGTCTCCAAATAGATCCAGCCTTCATTTCCTCTCTGTAGCCCTGCTGTATTTACCGGCTCAGTGGCCCAGAACGCCAGCGCCCGCTCCTGCCCTCTGCAACACCGCACCACCACACACACACACACACACACACACACACACACACACAGAGACACTGCAACATGCCTCCACAGCCTTTCCTCCATTTTAAAACACCTGAAGTGCTACTGGTTTACTCATCATATTTGCACACAGGCTGTACGGGCAGCTTTAGGCAGATTCACTAATGCATTGTGAAGAGGCGCAGAGAAGGGGGTTGTGGGTAACTGTATCAGATAGAGGTGTGCAGAGGAGTTGACACACAAGATCTTCTGAAGCTTTATATCACATGAATCTGTGATACTGTATGTCACAGAAATGCTGATTGGTTGAACAGGGCAGTATATCTGATAGCACTTAGGTTTGACCTAAAATATATCTAATCAAAATATGGCATGGTAGCTTCTAAAGTAATGTTTAAATCTGCCTGAACCTGAGCGTGAGGTGTTATACTGTCACTGTCTAGACAATCTGTCTGGAAAAAAGTGCAGAATTTGCTTAAATGCTTTGCTAAGGTCAAATATAACCCATATTTTACTCTGTATTTTGTTACATTTTATTTTCTGTTGTGTTCGGACATACGTTTATACATTCACTATTCACAACATAGCATTTGCTAGGTAATGCACTGACTGGAGATTGGCAATTATACAGCTGAGAGGGTATGGAGGGAATTTAAACCACTACAACATGGCTGACCTACACACTATAGTGCACTGTTTCTGTTATAGGGAGCAGCTTCGAATGGTGTATTGGTTTTTGGAATGGAAATACTATGGAAATAACTCTTGGAATCAACAACATTAGTTTACATCACTTATTTTTCAAAGTTTACTGTGCAGATTCATCTCTTGAAATCAACTCCACTGATTCTCATCACTTGGAATCAAAGTCAACTTCAAACTTTTACAGAACTGAACAGCTCTATGGATTTTTATGTTCTGGTTTGGTAAATGCAACATTGTCTTATAATGTGTTTGTTAACATTATGTGGAACTATATTGGTAATCATCTAAACACAAATTTGCAGGAGGAGCGGTTTAAGCATATGGTTGGTGCACATTAACCAAACAATCCAACAACAGTTCTTAACGCAGCACTTCAAGCCAATGAATGACATGACTGCTCATTTAGTCAAAGTGCAGTTGCTCCTAAACCTTGTCTGGGGTATGCCTGCATAATTTGGTCTTTTCCCATCTCTTACCCACCTGATTCAACTAATCAGCAAATTAACAAGTCACTATTGGAGGAAAAGCACTAAAATGTGCAAGACAGAGTTGTAAACCACTGTTTTAAGGGATGCTGGGTAAATAGACTGGCACTGCTTTGTAGCAGGAAATGCCATACTGGATTGCTTTGGGTGGCATGGTGCTAGATGTTCTGTGGTTAGATTGCTGTAGCAGAGCATAGGGCTGTATATATCTTTGTGATTTATTTGTGCCCCATTTCTGGCTGAGAAGCTCTGTCCTATATGATCCATACAACCTCCCCACAGAGGGAGCGAAGCAGCAAAGACCCATTTAGAAGCTTACTGGCAAGTCCCTCCAGCCTGCACTGTTCTGGAGGGTTAGTGGTGGAAATCTCAGGCTTCACAGCAATTCAATGCAATTTACATACACAAATCAAATACACATAAATGGAGGGCATTGACAATAAAATGGTACAACTAACATTTGTTTAGGTTTTTAAATTTAAATAAAAATGTCCATTTTGGACATTTGCACCCTGATGCATGGATGCATTTCTGTGCCCATAGTTAGGGGGGTCAAAAACCCTATCTGAGGTTCGAGATGTGAGGCTGCTTCGGTGCAGGGGAACATGCAACCTATATTAGGGCAGAGACAAGCAGCAGATGAGGAGGGAGCTTGAGTATAAATGTGTGTGGCAAGGAGGCTACTCTCTCTCTCTCTCTCTCTCTCTCTCTCTCTCTCTCTCTCTCACGCTCCCTCTCTCCCTCTTTCTCCTGCCATGATCAGAGCATAACGGCAAAGCGTTTGAAAAAAGTTTTCTTCCAGCTTCAAACGCCCGTTTGAATTACGCCTCAGAAGGGAGGAGAGAGGGAGAGAGAGGAAGCAGGCGCTTGCCCTGCGAATAGCATCAAACCCGTCCCCCGTAACAAGGCACAGGCTTTTCTTTAACAGGTGCTGCAAAGACTTTTAGTGCATGCTTTAAAAAAAAGGAAGCAGGCCGTTAACCCTTTCAAATCCATTCAAAAGCAGAAAGAGGCAAGGACTAATGTAAGCTGACACTATAAAGGCCTGTGTGTTCTAAGCACAGTGTGCTGTAGTGTGTGTATAGGTGTGTAAGGGGGCACACTGGATAAAAGTGGCACTGGTGTGCTGTCTGTGTGAAAGTGATGTATCTCCCTCTCTCTCTCTTTCTCTCTCTCTCTCTCTCTCTCTCTCTCTCTCTCTCTGCAGTCCAACCATGATTGGTTGACTCCCTCTGAGTTATGCTGCATCAAATAGCCCCTGGGTGGGGGCAGTGCGTGTGTTTGCGTGTTTGGATGTGTGTGTGCATATATGTGGGTGTGTATTTGTGGGTCTTTCACACATCTGTATTCGATCTGCATGTGTATGAGGCTGTGTGTGTGTGTGTTCATTTTTGTACATTCTGAGGACAAAAAGGACTTTATAGAAAAAATAAAAATAAAAAACCTACAATGTGGGGACCTGTGAAATGGTTCTCACTTTGTAAAGTGCTTTTCCACCAGTATAGGTTTTCTTTCCTAAAACTGGAAGTGAAAACCCTTTTTTAGATTATAATAATACTTTTTTTGGATCATTTCTACTGGCTTGTATATTATGGATCTTTTTACACAATGGTTAAAAATGAAAAAAAATGAGATGTCAATGTTTTGTTTCAACAGCAACATTATGTAGAATACATGTACAATATAGACTATATTTCCAAAAATTTGAAGACATCTGATACCTCCCCCACCCTCATAACAATTCTTCACCTAGATGTTGGAATGTTATTATAAGGATTTGATTGCATTCAGACACAAAAACATTAATTAAGTTAGGTAATTATGTTGGTTGATCAGGGATCATGGAATGCAAGCGGGCCACATTCCTGCTATACAGGCCAGTGCAGGGTGCTTTATCTACCTTCTGGGTGATTTATGCCATTGGGTGTACTGATTTAGGCTCATGTGCAGCTGCTTTACAGTATCCCATCTGTTAGCAATGCTTTTCTATAAAGATAACACAATCTGTGTGTTTGCAATATAATGTCTGTGTCATATATGGGTGCACATCTGAAATCACAAATTTGAAGGGGTTGTCTAGACATATAATAATAATAATAATAATAATAATAATAATAATAATATAATGTATATTATATGCAATGTCCTGACATTGCATTTAAACAAATGTGTTTGTGTGTTTGTTTGTGTTTGCATATAGTGAGTTTTTATGGATCATTATTCTGTCTGTGTTCCTCTAAAGAGAGATCTGTGTGTGAGCTGCTATCTGGGTGTGTGTTCTGGGGTTGCTGGGGTGTGTGAAGAGAAGGACAGTGTAGGTTTCTCTGGGGAGAGCATGTAACTGCTAGCATCCACAGCAGCACAGTAAAGTGGGCCATGAAAACACACCTCTAGCCACATTCAGTGGAGTCTTCATTGCTTCAGAAAGGACATAGTATACACACACTGTATTATTCCTCATCCCTGTGTCCTTGTATTACTGCCCACTACTGTTCTCAAACATCACTATTACATTCATATTTTTCCAAAGTATTGTTTTCCAGTTTGATTCTTAGAACCATCCTTAGTAGTACAGGCTGAAGCCCTGTAGTTTGTTGACCATGATAGATTTCTTTAAAAACTTTTAAATGCCTCTCTAAAGCAAAACCTTTAGCAGACTATAGCGGAGAGTGACTTTGGAAGGTCTACGGATAAAACAATGAGTGCCAGACTAAAAAAAGCAAGTGTAAGGCTATAGTTGCAAGTTGTCAGACTTATGTAGCCATTGTGTAGCCTTATAAATGTTGCCCTTTAGTAAAGTGTTACCATGTGTTCTGATGAAACTTATCTGCACTTGTAGAGCTAGAGCAAAATATACTGCTTTAAAGCTGTAGGTTCAGATTTTAGCAAATAAAACAATACAATTTATTGTAATTTTTTATTGTTTGATAACATAAATCCTATAAAATAATCTCTAAATATCTAATAATAATAATTTACTTAATAATTTTATTGCAAATCTGTAAGTTATAGCTAAAGGCATTTTTTTTGTTTGTCATTAAGGAGAAACATGTAAGAAAATAATGTATAGAAACACATCTTACCGACAACACTCAAAATAGTTTAGTGCACTAATCTTTGGGGAGTTGTTTGGGGGAGACTGTGTTTTGCTGTCTTAGTGGAAGCCTGTGGGAAGTCATCATTTTGTACTGTATTTTACTTTAAAGCACACATTTCCCAGCAACCCAGGAAAACTGTGTTTAGAAATGACAAAAAATGGAACTGTTCCTTTAATGAAGGAGGTTAGATAAGGGAAAACAACAAGAATCAAATCAGTGGATTCAGTCAAGCCACATCACATTAATCTTATCCAAGCATGATAATTCAAGGCTGCAAAATAAACATCAGCAAAAGTCAAAGAGTCAGCGTAGAGAAGGAGAGAAAGAGAAAGAGAGACAATAAAATATAGCTGGCTAGTGTATTATCCTCCATGGCAACCCATCGGAGGGCTAGTGGAAGTGGTGTTGTGCGTTGTGCATTGTCAATGCACATGTCTGTATGTATGTGTGTGTGTGTGTGTGTGTGTGTGTGTGTGTGTGTGTGTGTAACAACAGGCCTAGTGCCAGCAAGGAACAATGGCCTGAACACCATGCCGCCAGTAGAGACAATGGGCCTGGCATGCCAGCGGCGCTGATAATAGGTGCAGGCACGCTGCTGGCACACACACACACACCCAAAGTCACCGCACTGTATGCAGAATTTTTTTTTTTTTTCATAGAAAAGAAAAAGAGCAAAGAGCTGCCCAGCCCACTGCCTGTCTTTTTGATGTGTTTGTGTGTGTTTGTGTTTGTGTGTGTGTGTCTGTGTGTGTGTGTGTGTGTGTGTGTGTGTGTGTGTGTGTGCGCGCACCAGAGGTTCCTCTGTCAGTTCCTTCCCTCGTCGCCTGGGAGAGTCCATCAAAGCAGACATCACAAAAAACAGAATGACAGATAGCATCCCCCCTTTCCCCCACCCCACCCATGCCCCTGCCACACATACACATACTGGACAGCCATAACATAGCATTGCATCCTCTGTCTGGCGCTAGCTGACCACATTTCCATTATTAATGTTGTTCACATGGAGTGGACATACTTGCTGTTAACGCAAACGTAAATAAACACACTTACACCCCACCCCATCCCTCACCCCCCATCTCTCTTTCTCTTTCTCTCTTTCTCTCTCTGTCTCTCTCTATCCAGCAGTTAGTCAGACAAGCAGTAGTCTGGCTGAAGGCAGAGTGGTGTGGTCACAGCAGACTTGGTGAAGAATAGTGCTGCATGATAAGAACAATATACTGTTACAGTGCTGAATATGATGACTGACACATCCTTGCTCCACCAATGTGTTCTTTCATGGCAAAAATCATATCAAATCTAAGCTGACCAGATTTCTGACATGAAATGGTCAATATACCATTACAATATAATGAAATAAAATGTTTTGAAACGAACTTTTTCTGGCTAATTCATATTCCCCTTGTTACAATTTGTAAAACAAGTTACAAAGCATGGTAGCATGGTAGTTACATCCACGTAGACTGTATGACTACAGATCA
>JBBPDA010000030.1:11135602-11147995 GCA_037974385.1 Arnoldichthys spilopterus
GTGTACTGCAGAGAAAAAACCCTCTAACCTCCCCTCCCACCCCCACCCCCACCAACTCGCACTTCCACAGATAGCTTGTCGCTCTCACTCAGCCTCTCTCTCTCTCTCTCTCTCTCTCTCTCTCTCTCTCTCTCTGTCTGTCTTTCTTCCTGTCTGTGCCTCTCTTTTTTCTCTCTATCTCCTGTAGCTTTACTTGCCCAGTCTTTCTCTCTTTCTCTTTTTGAACTCTTGCTCTCTTCCTCTTTCCTCCTGCTCCCTCTCTTTCTCTGTCCCTCTCATCTCGCTTTTTTATCTTTCAGCCTCCTGCTGCTTATCTTGTCTTTCTCTCCTGCTCTCTCCTCTCTTTCTCTTTAAGTTTCTTTCTCTCTTCCTCCTGTAATCTGTCCATTTTTACATGAAGTGCCTGTTTTAACATGAAGTGTTTTTTCACTCTCTACTTTTCTGTTTCACCCTTGCAATTTTTCCTCTGTCTGAACCTTCATCCTCCCTTTCTCCCTTTTTTATCTGCTTTAGCACTAAGCATGAGCATTTATCCTTTTTTTCGCTTGCTGCTCACTCTCTGCTCTCTTTCTCTCTCTCTCTCTCTGTCTATTTTGTACCCTCTCTCACTTACATTTTCCATTCACTCTTACTATGACCCCAGTCCCTTACTGTCTCTCTCACATATGCAGTTTCTTTCCTATCGCGCTCTCACTCTCTCTTTTTCTTCAATGGAGAGCTAGCGATCTAAAACTGTTTTGCCCCAGTGCCATTCAATTGTTTATGCAGCTTTAAGGCCAAAGATCACCCATGTGGCATAGGCCAATATGAGATGCATCATCATCAGCATCAGAACACATTATAAATATGGCAGAACACAACACTGACATGTCATCAATCATCTTATATATCACTGCTGTATGAACAAAGCCTTATCTCCCAAACAGTAACTTCCCAAGATAAAACAGGACCTAGTTTTTAAATGAGACAAGATTTTATTTCAAGTAAATTTGGACTATTTCTGTTTGTCCAGTTGTTAGTGAATGTTTGAACAATAAAGGGCAGCTGGTGCTTTCAGTATGTTAAATACCAATCTGCATCAAATCAGTGCCATGAGCCCAGACACACCCCTGAACCTTTGACATTATTGAACTATTGAAACAAAATTCAATGTTATACTGATTTAAAATGATCCTCCACCAGGCCTACATTTTTGTTTTCCATGATATACTTGATCAGTCTATTTAGATGACAGAATACCTTATCATAATGCTTCAGACATGAAAACGGGATGAAATGGGCCAGTTAACTGATCAGTCAACATTAAAACTCTGGTTTGAGTTGGAAACAATATAAGAAATATCTCTTCATGCCAGAAGGTAGAAAATAACTGAATTTTGCTTATAATTTTGGCATGAAATGCATTATCATTTTAAAAACAAGATAATTCTGAATTCTAAAAGTTTTTTTAATCCAAAAACTTATTTATTTCACTTTGTGTTCTTTCCAATGTACATGTAGCAGGAAAGTTCCTAATTCCACAGGAAATAATTTGAAGATATCACACTCAGTCACACTGTTGGTTTATCCTGTTTTTGTAGCACGTAGCAGACCAAGGGCAGGGACTTTTGAGAATCTGTTTTATGACTAACATGAAAAGTGATGACATGTGCCGGTGTCAGTTAGCTCATGTTTCCAACACAACAGTTTTTCAACCTAAGAAAATCTGGCTGCCGCATGTTCTAAATACCCAGAAATTATATTGCTTTGGACTTTCTTCTGCAGACTCCATATGCTGCTTTATCCGAGGAACATGATATTCTGCATGAGACACTGTTGGAAAGACATTCTTCGGAACATCAACAAAATTTGGCAAAGAACTTTGTGAGATCTGTGAACACTTGCTGAAATTAAGGATGTGTCAGTTCCGCATTATCCGAAGTAAACTCAATCCTACACACACCCGCTACATGTTGGCTGGGGCTCCCAAGTGGTGTGACTGTCTAAGCATTGGCCCAGAAGACTGCAAGTTCAATCCCCAGTGACGCTATTACCATCCGTGGCCAGGAGTCCAAGAGAGCACTGTTGGCTTGGCTCTCTCTTGATGAGTAGGATGGCCTTCTGTCTTTATTGGCAGTAAGCATTCTCCTCCAAGCGTGTTAAGACTATTGATTTTGCATTAGCAGTAGTTTGAAAGACATGGTGTCTGGCTTTATGTTAGTCAGAGGAAGCATGTGCTAGCTATACCTCCCCGGTGGTGGTAGTAATGTGTGACTGGGGGTTGTAGTTATTGGTGGGAACTGATTGCGGCAGAACTGGGAAGGAAGAACCTCTGTGTAATGTAAAGGTCCTATACCAGTTTTTTTTTTCTAAATATTTTAGAATCATTGAGGATCCTTTATTTTTATCATTCTATCATTAAAGTCTGTGCTTGATATAAGCTTTATGTCCACAGTTCACATCTGCTCAGTCTGCTCACCTAAAAAGTGAAAAAATGAGAGTTGTCTTGATGCCTTGATTCTTGTTATGAACAGGGTTGAAAAAAAAACAAGGGGGAAGGGTTAGGATTTGCCAGCAGCTTGCCACTCGTCTCTAAAACTGTGAGGATGGGGTCTGTTTATGAGCGAAGCAGCATCTGTTAGGAAGCATCAATGAAAAATAGAATGATTTATCTGCCTGCTTTTCTGCTGTAGAGTGCAAAAAGGGGGCTCGGCTGCCTCCGTATTGAGCAGTAGGGCATTAGGCGACTGTGGTTCATCATTTAGCGTTGTTTTTACGCCCAAATCATGCAAACAGTAGTTATTCTTATGTAAAGATGTCAACTGCTGGCTTTGAACCATTAGGAATTTATGAGGGCATTGCTGTTGCAACTGGGGACGCCTTTTGCTACTCAGAAACTGCAGACCCTTGCTAGTCTATGACTAGTGTCTATGGATAATAGGCTGCCATTCATATATGTAGGTTCATTGGGTTTTGCTGGTGAATACATGCGAAGATAATCTCTTGCTATTATTGGGGTGTATGTGTTGGTGTGTGGTGTGTGTTTTTTTCATGTGAATGTGTGTGTGTGTGTGTGTGAAAGAAAGAGAGAGACAGCTCAATCTCAGTGCTCTCATTAGGATTTGAGGATTTCACGCTTCGTTATACTCTGACTTTCGCTTTAATTATGTCATTTAAGAGGCGTAATGTGGCGGCTTTCTCCTCTGCAGAGGTCTTCCATTGACACAGACAGGGCTGCCAGCGTGAACTGCTTTTTGGAGTCGAGAACGATGGCATGTACTCAAAAGCGCATGGAACATGAAGATTACATCGTTTCACCTCTCTCTCTCTCTCTCTCTCTCTATCTCTCTCTCTCTGTCCCTCTCCCTCCCTCTCTCTCGCTCACTCTCTCTCTCCTGCGCTCTCTGTCATTTCGCTCTGTCCTTCAGTGTCTTTAGCCAGCTGCGTCTCTCTCAGCCATTAGTGCCCTCGCCTCCCCCCCATTTTCCCCATCGCTGATTTCCACAGCCAAGACTGCACCCCCTCACACACACACACACACACACACACACACACACAATCTGTCTGTTCATCCTACCACCACTGGTCTAGTTGACTGTGCTGCTGTTTATTGAGGCTGTCTGGGGTAATAACACTGACGTCTCTTATATCTTCTCATGTCTGCAAAATTTGAAGAAGACAGACCACACACACAGCACAGGTAAACACATATACAACACACAGGCCCATGACGAAGTTTCCAATTTGCTGGGGCCTGTCCTTTATTTTACCTGGATCTCTTTTTTCCTAGTTGTAATAAAAACTTTCAAGTCCCAGAATGGTCACTTTACAAGGAGAGAAACATGCTTGATTTTAACATATGTACATGTAACGAGATGCTATACTATGTCTTTGAAAAATAAAGAGTTATAAGGGTTTGACGAGCTGGCTGGCGTGACTGGTTGAGTGGCTGGGATATTAGTATAGCAGACAGATTCACTCAGTGGGGAGAAGGGGGTGTTAGACTATGGAACACACCTTGCTGAGCTCCACTGCCGCACTGGAAAAGCTGTTTGTGTAGCCAGTGTGTTACTGTTTACACCCCCCTCCCCCACCCCTCTATGGCACTCACTCTTCCTTTCTCTCTTTATTGCTCCCCCCTCTGTAGTCCACTGGAGATGTTGTTATCGCCCCGAAATGCGGCGTCTGATTGCTTCTCTTGTAAAACGTGATGTTTGGGGCTTTTGTCCCTATTTTCCTTTATCTCTCATCTTGACCCATTCATTGAAAAGTGATCTGCAGAGAGAGAGAAAGAGAAAGAGAGAGAAGGAACCAGCAGAAATATCAATGTATGCATGGAACATTACATCATCTGCATCAGGGTACATATTTCAGTATAATCTCTCTCTCTCTCTCTCTCTCTCTCTCTCTCTTGAGCCATTCCGTTGATTGAATCTCTTGATTCTTTTTTCCCGGCGCTGCACAATGACACCGGCTGCACTTTAATATGGAGATGAGGTAACGAGGTCATTCACCATGCCGCCTCTTCGACTCAAAAACAAGCCCCCGGAGAGAAAAAGGGCGGGATGTGTCTGTGTGTGCACAGTTTTACATTTGGGAGACGCACTTCCGCAGCAGGAGGACGTGGATGACCTCACTCCCCTTGTGACAGAAAGAGAGAGAGAGAGAGAGAGAGAGAGGGTGAACGAGAGAGAGAGAGAGAGAGAGAGAAAGAGAGAGAGAGAGAGAGAGTGAGAGAGATAACACTTCACTCATCATGCTTGGCCAGTCTGCAATTATGTGCACCAGAGAATGTTGTTTTCTATGACGTATGCTCTTCATGCCTGCAGTAGCTGGGCAAAATGAGTTTGTTCATTTTTATCTAATTGCATTACTACTAATTACATTGTCCTTGAGAACCAAAGGCCTTTAGAGGTCCCTTCACACACAGTTCAACCTAAATAAATTTTAAAAGTGCGAAAATATGACAAATTTAGGCAAATGAAGGCGACGAGTTATGATAAACTGATGATTATTAATTTACAAAATATAAAATAATATGAAATGCTGGTACATGGCATCCGGAGAAGGAGGCTAGAATGCAAGGAATTCCCCTACTTGGTCCAGGAGCTGAAATTCTATCATAGAGGCTTTTGGGCCTTCTTCAGGATGTCCAGGGTTCAGTTTGAGAAGTTTTTGGAGATTCTAGCTCCACCACTGAAGAGACTAAGGAGCAGTAAATTTTTGCCTACTACTAAAAAAAAACACTGGGTAAAGACAGAGAAAACCATCAGTCAGTTTTATAGGGAATGTGATGTTTTCACAGCCTTCACACTGACTGGTTGCGTGTGTTCTTATCCCCAGCCTGTTCTTACATATAGACATTATATACACTTTATTAAAATAAGAACATTCACCTTTTATGTGAAAGTAGTCATGCACAAGAAAGTCACTTGAAATAATGTATATTATTGCTCAAAAATAAAATAATATATATAAACTACTTTTGTTCCAGTTGGCCGTCCTGTATCAAGTCTCATTTTTAAACATTCCTTATAACTTTAACATGAATCATCAGGGCTGAACTGAGCATCATACAATGGTTTTTAAGACATCACAAAAACAGTGAATACTTTATTGTAGCCTAAAGTACACATATGGACTTGTAAGGACATGTTTAAGCTTTAACAATGTTTACATTGGATATCATATCTATTATTTCAAAAATAATTAGAACTTTTTCACATTGTATGTGCCCTTTCACAATGTAGTCATGGATTATGCCTGAAATATGCCCAAAACATGCTACAAAATACAGGTAGTAGACCACTGTAGACAAAAAATGTGACATTAGAATAAACAAGTAGATTAGAAGCTATTAGGTGCTATCAATTAGTAATTAACAGTCATCATGAGAAAGAGGCTGTGCCTGTTCTAAAAAAGTACTGTGTGGTCCACTGCGCTAGGAGAAGTATGTCCTCTCCATCCCCTTATCCTCCCCCACTTCCATCAAATCGTTGCGGACAGTAGCGGTCATGGCAGCAGTGCTGCTCCCAGCCAGCCAGCCTCTGAGACCACCCTCAGCACTCAGCTAATGAATTTTACACAGCTCTTTCTCCACGACACCTGATCTTCCATTCCAGACAGGCCCACTGTTGCTGTTGTCTCACACACACAAACTACAGCGGACACAATTCACACACGCAAAGTGTTTATGAGTCATGTGTCATGTCGACTGTGGTGGGCTTTTCCTCTGTACTGAGCTGTAGGGGGACACTTAGGGTATAATGGAGAAGGTTTATGGTTGCACTGTACCCTTCTTCTGTAAAAGGGTTGAAGGGGTCATATTTTTTCTAGTTAAATGGTTCATACTCTACACATTACATGTGTTTTATTGTTTTACAAGGATATATTTAATATTTTTGCATGGGTTTAGCACATAAGTCAGTATTATATAATTCATGTTTCCTCACTTATGCCTTCTGCACCTTTAAAACTAATAAACATAAATATGTTTTGTATTATATGTATATGAAGGGCCAAGGGCTGTCTTCCTCTCATACAGACCCAAGACCAGCTCTCCCAGTAAGATTAACAGCATAACGGTTACAAAGCGAACATCTCAGATCAGTCAAAACGGCGTCTTACAGCAGCGCTTGTAGACATAAAGCCCAGGCTCCTTAGTATTCTGTGCAGGTGTTCTTCATCAGTGGAAGACGACAGTGCAGTGATGCCACAGCGTGGGTGTGTGAGCGTTGGGGATGGGGGTGGTTTGAAGCTTATCGCCTTCGTGTTTGTGTTCTCTCTCCTCGGAGGGAAGGTTAATTACTGATCCCTGCCACCGTCGCTGTGACTGTGCTACACACACACATACACACGCATACACACACACACCTGGCAGTTCCCATCAATGTTAAAGGCGCAAAGACGTCAATAAACACCTCCCTCCCTCTTCCAATGTCTGGACTGACTGTCAACGCCAGAGACAGAGTGAAGAAAAGGGGAAGAGGGTGGGACTGGGGTGTTATTAATTGATGTATCCATGCTCCGCCCACAAATAATTTCCTTCCTAGTCTGAACAAGCTTTACTGAAGGTTGGCACAACTGGCACGACACATTTCATATGTCATATATTTTATAGGGAGTGAGGAGCTAGCACACTGACTAATGTCTAAAATGTAAAAAAAGCAGAGGGTCTGTTCTGAATTGTTCCATGAAGCAAATACAAATATTAATTACTGGTGAAATACAGTAGAGGTTAGGACACTGACATTCAGACCTGAAGGTCGCAGGTTCAAGTCCCTGCCTGGGCACTAGTGAGATACCCTTGGGCAAGGTACTGTCCCACTACACTGCTCCCTGGGCGCTGTTGGTAGCTGCCCGCTGCTGTAGGTGTGATAGGTAAAATGCAGAGGTCACATTTTGTTGTGGTGCTTGAGTGTGTTCACAATGACGAATTGTCATTTTCACTTCACTTTCACTTTACATAAGTGGGCACTGGTAGCCTAGTGGTTAGGCACTTGCCCATGTGCCCAGGTTCAAGCCCCGGCTTAGGTATCACTGAGGTATCCCGGAGCAAGGTAACTTCCCACTACACTGCTCCCTGGGCACTGTTGATAGCTGCCCACTGCTCCACGTGTGATGAGTAAAATGCTGAGGTCATTTTTGGGATGTGTTCACAATGACAAAAAGTCACGTTCATGACCAGGTCAGGAAAATGTTTTAGCAAATGCCCATGAATGCATCACATCAGAGTCAACAATACATGATGTCAACAATAGAGCAGACTATAGACAAAATTTAGTAAAAAAAATAAGAAACATTTTAGTCCAGCCTAATGCCTTTGCATTTCCTCAGCTATTTCACCCAACGCTGTACCAAGATGTGACCATGTCAACATTTCCATCTATCAGAAAATGATATTGACTAATCTGAAAATACAGTTACACATTATCATAGGCGGGCTGCAGCACCCTCTTATGTCCCTTTGACATTACCACTGGTTGTAGCTAATTGAAGCCTGGATAATTGGAAACAGCAACATCATACCCTCTAACCCACAGGCCACACTTGCTGTTTTGTGTATGTGTGGGTAGATTAAAGTGCTTTCTGTTGTAATGATGAATTTTGTGACCATCAAATTCTAATTTTATTTGCTGCTAATCCTAACCCTAACCTTCAAGCTGCCCAGAAGCAACAACGTCTGGTAGAGTAAATAGATGGTCACAGAATTCAGTGTTCTACCAGTGATCAAGCTGATCCTGTTCCACAATTGTTCAAAAGCACCACATGCAAAACCACATGACGTGTATTCTTTTCTAAAAAGATTCATCCAAGCGACATTAGGCTCAGTACATATCCTGCACAGTTCAGCACATTACTAGTGTTCTACCACACTTTTTCAACTACCTCAAAGAAAGATGTAAAATGGAGCTTATTCAAAATTAGTAGAGTATGGTCTTTCCTAATAATGTGCTAGCTAACAAGATAATATATGCTTACATGGAGTGTGCTTTTTCTAATGGCTCTTGCAGTGTTTTTAGGATGGATGGTCTCCCATCACTGTGATATTGCTTCTATATATATATATATACTGTATTGTTATTCTACTTTATGCAGTATAGTAAGTATTAAACTCAGCATATGCTTCTGGTCTGTTGAATGTATTGTTCTGTACCTGTGCGTATTGAACAATATGATTTATTGTTACACACCTTATAATCACACACTTGCTACGTTTGCACATATGTCAAGTAAGTGTGCAAAACCATCTAAACAAAACCATCAAGCTGTAACTCAATTGTGAATATTTGTAATTGTGAACACACCTCATCACACAACATGCACCATGACAAAATGTGACCTCTGCATTTAACCCAGCCACATGTGAAGCAATGGGGGGCAGTGTAGCAGAGTGGTACCTCGCTCAAGGAGACTATGAGTCCCAAACCTCTAGGCCACCAAGGCCTACTAATAGTGTGGCCTTTCATACAAATACAAAATAAAATAAAATAAACATTTATTATAAATAAATTGATAACAGACTCTAAACTTGATAAACGCTTAGTCGTTCCTAATTATGCTGAATAACGTAGCTAAGAACAAATAACAGTAGCTATGAAGAAATGTATTGTGGGCAGAGCATAACGAAGACCTTGTTAGCACTAATTCTAAACGGGACGTTTCCGCTCGTCCTGTGCCAGCATCATTTATAGCAACTGAGAGCTTTACTGTGGGAGGCGGTAAAACTGAGAACGGGTGACTCAAGCAGGCTAATAACAGTGGCGTAAGCCTCAGTGTGTGTTAATAAGAGAAGCTTCTATCGAGGCCACGGTTTAGATGGGTCTGTGTGTGGATGCTGTGTGCTGCGTTATTGCCTCCCTCTGAGCTGCTGCCTGCTGTATTAGTGATCCACTGTCACCCTCTCCCTCCCTCCTTTGCTCCAGACATTACGGGTGGGGGGTTGTAGAGGAGGAGGGATAGAGAAAGAGAGCGAGAGAGAGAGAGAGAGAGAGAGATCACAGGGGAGATGAGGCTGTGCTGCTCGGATGGTTGGACAGATGCATTGATAAGGATTGCAGGTTCCGCAGCACCAGCCATGAATTTACAATCTCTCTCTCTCTCTCTCTCTCTCTCAGGCGCTGCTCTCTATACGTCCACCTCATTTTCTGTTCTGCGTTTCTCTACTCCCCTTCCCCCTCCTTCCTCCCCCAGCCTCCCAGACCCCTCTTCTGCCCTCATCTCTCTATCTCTGCCTCTCTATACGTCCTGCCTCTCAATTTTCCCACTGATGAGGACGGAGCGCTCTCCGATGGCTCCGTGTCCGTCCATTAGGCGGCTGGCCGGGCTATCACCCTGACAGCTCTCTCAGGCCGACTCTCAAAAAAGCGCCTCCGAGATTGATTGCAGAGCAAAAAGAGAGAGAGACAGAAAAAGAGAGAGAGACAGAAAGAGAGAGAGAGAGAGAGAGAGAGAGAGAGAGAGAGAGAGAGAGAGAGAGAGAGAGAGAGAGAGAGAGAGAAACAGAGAGAGAGAGAAACACAGAAAGAGAGAGGCAGAAAGAAGGAGAGGGAGAAAAAGAGAGATGCACCGAGAGAAACAGAAAAGGGGGGGCAGAAAGAGAGAGAGAGAGAGAGAGAGAGACAGAAAAAGAGAGAAAGAGGCAGAGTTTTGAACATATTAAGACATGGAGTCAAACCATATAAAGTAAGTCAGTTAAGCCCTGGTCATTTTAAGCACAAGATGGACATGCATGGGCCACTTTATCAGAAATGCATTATAGCTGTGGTCATGTTTTAGGCATCATCTGTGGTCAGTATCTGGCCACAGGGCAGGACATTTTGGCTGCATGTTTTACCGTGACAGGCCAGTAAACAGTAATCAATGACACTGCTGTGCAGAAACCCACCGTCACATGTCAGTGTCGTAGCTGTGCTGAGGAAAGTCTGGCACCCAAACAATATCTGGTCAGTCCCGCAGAAACTGACCAGTGAACCTGACCCAGCAGACGGGCTGCAGTCTGTGACTGTGCTCCTGTGTACAGGCCAGTGGACCAGCTATGAGCATGGGCCTCATAAAGTAGTAGCTCCAGTGTAATCACCAGGCATGTGTTTGTGTTTGTTTGTTTGTTTTGCTTGTTTGTTGTTTTTTTCTACAGTTTTACACTTATCAGTTACTTTTCCAGGCGCCTGTCGACACTGTCCTCACGCTCATTAACGCGATGTGCTTGTTTTCTTGGCCTCATATGTTCCTCTCTCTCTCTTTCTGTTCTCTCTCTATGTCTCCCTCTCTCTCTCACTCACTCTGTCTCTCTCTGTTCTTTCTCTCACTCTTACTGTTCTCCCTGTCTGTCTCTCTCCCTCTCACTTGCTCTCTCTGTTTTCTCTCGCTCTTTCTGTTCTCCCTCTCTGTCTCTCTCTCTCTCTCACTCGCTCTGTCTCTCTCTGTTCTCTCTCGCCCTTTCTGTTCTCCCTCTCCGTCTCTCTCTCTCTAATTTGCTTTGTTTCTCTCTGTTCTCTCTCTCTCTCTCTGTTCTCTCTTTCTCCCGTTCTCTCTTACTCACTCTGTCTCTCTGTTCTCTCTCTCTTTCTCCCGCTCTCTCTGTTCTCTTTCTTTCTCACACTCTCTCACACCTTCTCCCTGTCTCTCTCTCATGCAATTTCTCTCTTTCTCTCACTCATTTACTCACTCACTCACTCACTCACTCACTCACTCACTCACTCACTCGCTCTCTCTCTCTCTCTCTCTCTCTCTCTCTCTCTCTCTCTACCTCTCTGACTCATGCTCTCTTTTTACCTCTCTCACTCACTCCCTCCCTCTCTCAGTCTCTCTCTCTGACACTGGCCTTGAATCCTGTTACCGCACCGCCTCTAGGACACGCGCCACGAAACGAGCTCGCCGGTTGCCATAGTTACCTCCCCGGAGACGCGAGCACGCTTGTTTATCTCTGACCGGCGCGGGAGCGCGCACGCGCGCGGCCTCGAGCCGCTGTAAAGCACAGGCGGAGCGGCCCGCATTTGGCCACCACCGCCGTTATCGACCCCCAACCGCTAGAACGCAGAAGAAAGGGGGAGGGCGAGAGAGAGAGTGAGTGAGACAGAGAGAGAGAGGGAGAGAGAGAGACAGGGGAGAAAATCGATCCCCGCCGCCGCGCGGGGCCTTAATTCGCCGTGCAGCTTGCGCACGCGCTCGCTAACGGCATAAACGGGACGATTATTGTGACAGAACGAGCAGGGGGGAGGGGCCGAGTCCACTGACGTCATCGACCAAAAATACGCGCCGTCTAAAGGGGGAGGGGGAAGGGGGTAGATGGAGGTGTTGTACAAAGATCAGGAGGCTGTAATGCGCCGTGTCGCCACTGAGCGCGTGCAGAGCTGTGACAGAGTGACGATGGCGCTGAAAAGGAGGAGCACGCGCACACACACACACACACACACACACACACACACACACACATGCAGCAAGGCGTGTTTACGTTATACACTCGTAACACAACAACAAAACAATAACAGAAAGACTTTTTAGACAACACGGTGAGCAGGTTCCACCTCTCCATTCCTTCCCTATTTCTTTTCATCAGTTTTCTCTCCCCGTTCCCTTTCTATCTCTCACACTCACTCTCTCTATCTCTGTCACACTTTCTCTCTCTGTCTCTCTCCCCTCTCTCTCACTCTCACTCTCTCTCTCTCTTTTACTCTCTCGGTCTCTCATTCTCTCTCTCTGTCTCTCACTTTCTCTCTCTCCCCTCTCTCTGTCTCTCTCTCACTCTCACTCTCTCTCCCCTCTCTCTGTCTCATTCTCTCTCTCTCTCTCTCTCTCTCTCTCACTCACTCTCTCTCTCTCACTCTCTCTCTCCCCTCTCTTTCTCTATCGCTCTCACTCATTCCCCCCCTCTCTCCCTCTCTCTCTCTTTCTCGCTCTCTCTTCCCTCTCTCT
>JBBPDA010000030.1:11152697-11179770 GCA_037974385.1 Arnoldichthys spilopterus
TGAGAGAATGAGAGAGGGGGGAAGACGGGGAGAGAGAGAGAATGAGAGGGGGGGGAAGACGGGGAGAGAGGGAGAAAGAGAGAATGAGAGAGGGAAAGAAAAAAGAGAGAGAGGGGAAAAGATGGGGGGAGAGGGAGAGAGAGAGAAAGAGAGAGGGGGAGAGAAAAAGAGAGAGAGAGAGAGAGAGAGAGAGAGAGAGAATGAGAGAGGGAGAGGGGGTGGGGGTGAGCAAGAGAGAGAGAATGGAGAGGGAGAGAGAAAGAGAGAGAGGGGAAAGATGGGAAGAGAAGGAGAGAGAGAGATGGGGGGAAAGACGGGGAGAGAGGAAGAGAGAGAATGAGAGAGGGAGAGAGAAAGAGAAAGGGGGGAAAGATAGGAAGAGAGGGAGAAAGAGAATGAGAGAGGGAGAGAGAAAGGGGGAAAGATGGGGAGAGAGGGAGAGAGAAAGAGAGAGGGGGAGAGAAAGAGGGGGGGGCGAAAGAGAGAAAGATAGGTGGCTTTATGTGCAGAAGACAGCGAGACCTCGCTGGGTTCCTCACACCCAGTGTCTTGCAGAACCCTCTCGGGGCAGAACCCGCCTGCGTTTGGTGCTGGAGAGCAGATCTCAGGCCGTGCCTGAAACGCACCTGTGCATCTGTGTGTGTGCTGTTGTTCATGGATGTGCGTGGGAGGAGGGGAGGGGGATGTTTGTGTCTGCGTGCATTTGTTCATATGTGCTGTGCGCCTATGTGCGGGCGTTTGTTTATGCGTGTGTGTGTATGTGTGTTTGTGTGGTTCCGTGGAGGTGTTGTGGTCGAGCCTGCAGGGGGGAACGGAGGCTTCAGAGCGAATCAATGCGTTTGAACTGAGGGATTGCAGTCGAACAACCCAGGCACAAGCAGCTGGAGCGCGCACACACACACACACACACACACACACACACACAGGTTAGTATTGCTATTTTCGTGAGCACTTTTCACTGACTTCAGTAACACTGTATTTCGGTCATTTCAGTATTTCATCTTAACCATAACCTCAGTAAATGAAAGACAATCTTTCTGCTATGTTAATTTTCCCTAAAAAGGTTAAATTTGTGGAGAAAACAGCATGGTTCCTCATGAGGAAAAGCAAAACGTCCTCACCTACAGATTTTTCTGTATTGCTATCATTATGAGGACATTTGGTCCTCACAGAGAGTTTAATACATGTACAGACACATATAAACATGGGTTAGTATTGCTACATTTGTGAGTACATTCCTGTGAATACTGTAATACTGTATTTCAGTATTTTTACACCAACACCTAAACCCGTCACTAACCTTAACCTCAGTAAACAAAAGACGTTCTGCTCTATTAGTTTTTAATAAAACAGAAGTTAAATTTGTGGAGGAATCCGCAAGGTTCCTTATGTGGATCAACAAAACGGCCTCGCTTTCACAGATTGTCTTGTATTACTATCATTATGAGGACAGTTGGTCCTCACAAAGAGTTAAATACACACACACACACACACACACACACTTCTCTCTGTCACCACCTCTCCCTTATGCAGAGAGGAGGGAGAGAGAATTTTAATGGGGGTCTCAGCGCAGCGTTGCCTGTGGTCACGAAAGAGATCAAAACCTAGTGAGGGAGAAAGGAAGCGACGGCTCAAACGACCCTGGCTCACTCTCCCCCCTCTCCTTTCAATCGTGGACAGCGTCTATCGCACACGCCAGTCCTTTCTTTCACCTCATATGCATGCAAATGAGGCGTCTTATGCAAATGGCCTTTGCGGAGAGGGAGGGTGTGCTGGTGGTGGGGGGTGGGAGCCGTGTGCTGCGCCTCTCAGGTTCTAATCAGTGATTCATGACGCGGGCCCATGTGCACCTGACTCCCAGATCCAGACGTACCTCTGCAGCAGGTGCTGCGCCACTCGAATCCACATGCCGCTGGCAACAGCCGTTGTGGTCTGTACCAGCCAGCCCACTGGTGGCACCAGTGGTGTTGCATCACCAGACGCCCCCTCCCGCCACCAGAGCACTGGCAAAACACTTCTCACCTTCTGCTAAGGCCAGAAACAGAGCCTGCACTAATGCGCAAATGCAAATAACAATGGCCAAACATGCCACCCTGCTGATTCAACAACATTCAAATGTTTTGCTCATTTGACCCATAAGAAGAATGGTGGGCTAACTGCAGCTTAAAGAGCTCTCGAGGTTCCACAATTTCGCCATCTATACTGACCAAAGCCCAGTATTTCCAAATGGCTTTTAGCTTGCTGTGAAGTCTCTACCATCATTACTACATGGTTGTTGTTAAATCATGCTCGTGTTTCAGCTTATGGCCCTGTTCACACAAACACTGAATCAAGTGTTTTTCTCACGTCTGTGGCGACAGACAAGCTGGGATAGAGTACAGTTTTTCTGCTCACCTCCATACAGGCTTTCAGGACTCGCATTTGTTCAGGTGGCGTAAAAAAAAAAATGCCTGCAGCTTTTATCCAAAATCCCAATAAATGCAAAGAAAATACCTTTATTGCATTTAGGTGCTGTTAGTGTAGTGTTCTGGAGGACCAGATATGTCCCAGGATTCTGTAGTCAGAGTACCAGTAGCGGCAGCAATGTTTTTTTACCCACTTCGCATATCAGGAGGATTTTTAACACCAGGAGGTCAAGTACCAGGTCTAATAAAACCAAATTATCAATATTTTGCAAATCCAATCAAAGAGAACCTTAAACCCCATAGGTCAAAAACAGTCTGGACTGCCGGATTACTGCCCCCACAGGTGAACACACAGACTTGCAGTTTGGACTGCAGGTTGGCATTAGACAGAGGCAAAAAAAAAAAAATGGTATCGTTATACTAAAGTCATTTTTAAGATTTGAACAGCCATGTGGACTGTGCCTAAAAGTGAAAACGAATGCAGTACATTCAGTGCAGCGGCCCAGGCCCACACGAGAATTCACAAAGCAGATGGCTGTGCTAGTGCTGCTTTTTTCCTTTGCTTTGTTTTTACTCTGGTCCAAAAAGCATAGTGAATAATAAAGGAACAATTAAACCTGTATTAGGTCAACAGTAATGCAGCAACAGTAATGCAAACTTTTGATAGTAATGTATTATTTTTAAATGCAGAAATTGGGAAAGAAATTTAATTCCTTTTAAAAGAAGTAACTAGTACTTGTAACTAATTACTAATCTCCAGTAACTGCTGCTATTACATACACAAACGTGAAAAGACAACATACACAGTGAACCCCTAAATTGCTTTCATAGGAAAGAGAATGTAAATCTCTTGTTTAGCATTAGTCTTGGTTGTGTCCAGCATGGTGGCCCTTCTGTAACTTAGTGCACAGCTTATGTCACTTTATGAATTTCAGTATGGCATGTTTCAGAAAGCCACAAATTGTGTGACTGTTTTTTTTAGATTAAGGGTGTTTCTCTTGCTAAATTTAAATCTGACTTTATATAGTCATAGTAATAGTATTATTATTAGTAGTAGTAATATTAATAGTAGTAGTAACAGTAGTAGTACTAGTGGTAGTAGTAGTAACAGTAGTAGTAGTAATAGTAGTAGTTGTTGTAGTAATAGTAATATTAGTAGTAGTAGAAACAGTAGCAGTAATAGTGGTAGTAGTGGTAGTAGTAGTAATAGTAGTAGTAGTAATAGTAACAGTAGTATTAATAGTAGTAGTAGTAGTAATAGCAGTAGTAGTTGCAGTAATAGTAATAGTATTAGTAGTAGTAGTAATAATAGTAGTAGTTGTAGTAGTAGTAGTAGTAGTAGTAGTAGTAGTAGTAGTAGTAGTAGTAACAGTAGTAGTACTAGTAATAGCAGTAGTAGTTGTAGTAATAGTAGTAGTAGTAGTAACAGTAGTAGTAATAGTGGTAGTAGTAATGGTAAATAATGAAGCTAAGTCAGAATTAAGACATTACTTTGATTATGGAATAAAATGCTGCATTTCCATTGGTAGTGTAGTAGCTAGAGGTTGTAGCACTACTCAGATTGTCATTCTTAATTTCTGACACTTTCAGAATTTGTCCCAGGCTGTCTTCACAAAACCACAACAGCCATCTTTGAACCTCTCTTACAGTGTGACCATTGGATAAATGTAATATAGAAATTCATATAAATTGTTCTATGTTCTACAGAGGCAGTGGTGACCTAGTGGTTAGGACACTGGCCTTGGGACCTGAAGGTTGCAGGTTCAAGTCCCAATGCAGACACTACTAAGGTACCCTTGAGCAAGGTACTGTCCCACTACAATGCTCCACGTCTTGGAAGTCGCTTTGGATAAAAGCATCAGCCAACTGAATAAATGTAAATGTATGTTGAGTATAGTAAATGACTATATTGTGAAAACTCCATTCACTGATAGCTTCCAAAATGTTTTGCAATTTTTTTTCTTGAGAGCAGTCCTTAAAAACCTCTGTCTCAGAAGTTATTTTGCATAAACACAGTGGCACTCAAATGTGCAGGAGTGTGCTCTTGAGTGTGTAGCTTCTGTTCCTGCCTTAGACCAATATCCAAATAGAAACACAATACAAATAAGAAAACAACAGTGAATGTCAGAATCTTTGTGAAAATCGAAGATGTGGGTTTAAATAAGAAATTCCTTCATAGGAACAGTAGGTAAATGAGGCCTATTGAGTACACATACTTACAACCACACTAAACACTGTGTAAAATGGTAGACAACCATTAAAATTGCATTCATTACTATAGTTTGTGAAGTATAGAAGCATGTGATTTGGGGCAAAGCTAAAGAGAATATTCATACACACACACACACATAAACACACACACACACACACACACACAAACACACATCTGAACATTCAGAAACTTGCAAAGGATCACAGTATAGTCAAAAAATATTACAATAGTATTTATAGGCCATATTGCCCAACCCTAGCAGAGCGTCATTTTCTTTCACACTTTAGAACCACAAGCCCCCCCTACCCCTACTGCCTCTCTCTCTCTCTCTCTCTCTCTCTCTCTCTCTCTTTCTCTCCAACTTTCTCTCTCTCTCCACTCTCTCCCTCTATCTCTCTTCTCTCTGCATCTCGCTTGCGTGGGGAGACAATGCCCTCCCACCCTAAAGCTGTCAGACTGGGTGTGCGAGTAGTGTGCTTGCTGTGATGCTCCATGGCGAAGCGGCCCAGCGCACACGGGTTGGCGGCGCCGCTTCCAAGGTTTAATCTCCGAGGACGCCGGTGCCCATGTTTACCAGATTTGGAGCAACTGCCTGCGTGCTGCTCATAGATAATACTTGTGCTTTGTGAGTCGATCATTCAAAGAACGACATGCCGCAAAAGAGTGTTTTAGCACATCTTTTACTGCCGCCACCTCCTCCCTCCTGCAGCATGCAAATCGGCAGAGTAGAGCAGATGACGATGCGGTGCTTTTCTGTTTTAAAGGTGTGAAAGGTTTGAGGCGGAAGCTGAACGCAAACAGCATAGCGATCTCCAGTGGACAATCTCTAGCTGACTCTGACGAGGCTCAGCTGGCCTTGTCCACTTGCTCAGCCATCCAGGCAGGAGCCTGAAGGGCATACAGGCCCCCGGGTAGCCACCTGCCTTGCACAACAAACACACATGCTTTGAGAAATAGACTGGTGAAAACCTTGCCTCAAACTGTGTTTAGCTAAGTTTTGCTGAATTATTAGTAGACTTTTTTTGTGGTGTATGTGGTTTATGAAATTCTAGGAAAGTCTAGGATACAGTATCTGAGGTCCAAGTCATGTTGAATCTCAAAGTCCTGGTTAGTCTGTAATGATATAGTATTTATCAAAGTTTATTTCTTATTTTTTCATATTTTGGTCAATGATTTCATATGCTTAGACTTTACTTATTCACATAAATCTTGGTGTGACTGCTCTCCCTTGGCTGACATGGAATAAGAGATTCATCCAGTAAAATCAAGTCTTTTATTGTCATTTCAACCATTTACAGTTAGCACAGTGCATAGTAAAAAACAAAACAACGTTCCTCCAGGACCACGGAGTTAAATAAAAAAACACAGGACCACAAAAATACTATACGTATAGCAATATAAAGTGCATAGGTGGGCATGTCCCTTTACTCTAGAGCCCCCAGAAGTGGGGTAGGTGCAAAGCAATTTTTGGGCAATGGCTCAACATATGTTTCATCAGAATTGTGAAATTTGTATGCCATGCTGGCCTCTAGGAGGCATATGACCTTCGCTCATTACGACTCATTTGTGGAATAGTGCCACCTAATGAATAATGCAAAAAATCTGCATGCTGCATCACTATCACGTCCTTCAGAAGAACGACAAATGTGAAATTTCATACACAGGGACACAGTAACTGACACATTTCAATTTCATTTAAGAACTGCTGGAGCTAAAACTGAAATTTGGAATAGCATTGATTCAAACACAAAAGACCAATAAATTCTTACTCATTCTTTCAATGTGTGTGGTGGTCATATTATGCACTGCAACATGGTACATCTAGCTTGTATAGAAGGTGAGACACCGGCTGAAGTGTCTGTAAACTTTAAAGGAACTTGGTTAATAACATACTACAATTTTAGCAAGATTAGCCAACAACTTAGGATAAATTAGCAACTGTACCTTGTTCTATCTGCCAGTCAAAGGTTGTTTCTGTTCTGAATCGCTCAGTATCTGAAGCCCTAAATTCGATGGAACTGTGAGCTGTGAGAGAAGAGCACTGCAGATAGCTGTAGTTTCTCCTATGACTTAATGTCTGCTGTTCTTGATAATCTATTAATCAGACTCGAGTCATGAGTCTGTGCATGTCCAGCGTGTCCTCATACATTAAAATCACACAAAAGTACAGATATTCAGGCTTCCAGATGTCTGGTTTTACTGTTTACTACCACCCCTACTTTAATTTTACAGACAGCACTATGTCACTCACTGTCAGAAGTAAAAAAGCATAATTCAGGCACCCAGCATGTAACACAGCTGATCGACTACATTTGGGCGTAAAGGCTGATTTTTTTAGAACAATCACTTTGAGCAGCTCATCACCTCAAGCTTGCCACCTCCTCCACAAGCGCACACTTCTCTCATGGAATCAGAAAGCCAAATTAGGTGCAGGCAAGCTTTACCCTTTTGCCATTGCCCGCACATGACAGACCAAGGCCCATCCCGAAAGCTTTTTTTTTATGGATGTAAAGGACATCAGCAGCCTGCGAGATAGAAAACGGAACCTTTCATATCTCCCATCACCTTCTGGACAGTAGCATGAAATGGGGGGAGGGAGCAGACACCTGCTGTCCTATCTCTGAATCAGCCTCATCGATCACATTTCAGAGTGCAGCTGTGCACACACACACACACACACACACAAACACATACTCACACTCCAACTCACTCTGGTATACTCCCACACAGGAAATATGGGTGCTGTGTTTATGAAACAGAAGAACAGCACACAAAGCTGGAGGGGGTGGTGGTTGGTGGGGGGCTGAAGGGAGGCAGTGGACTAGAGTGCTATTATGTGTACTTCACCTGGGTGTAGGGGACATTGAGTCGGACAGCATCCATAGCTGGAGCTGACTGCTCCACTTTTGAGCAGGCACTGATGCCTCCACCGTCCTCTACCTGCAAAGAGAGGAACGAAAAGAAGGAGATAAAGGGAAAGGGAGAGACGTTTTGCCTGCAGGGGGACATGACCTTCAGCCAACCCTGCATCCTTTCTCTCTGTCTCTGTCTCTCTCCCACATACTTTTACACACACACACACATACACCAAGAGCCCTACTTAAATCACTGCTCCTCGCTCAATTACATTGCAGGTAATCTGTGTGGTATTGGAGATTAAAGTTTAATTAGGGCGAGCGGGGTAATTTGGGCCCAGGGTTTAATCTAATCATGCCGCACCATGCCGCTCGCCTTGTGATGCGCCCTGATGTCGGCTAGAGTGCGTTTCGGGATCCGGTACGGCTTTTTTTTTTCATCAGCAAAGAACAAAGGCTCCTCACTCCCCCCCATCTCCCTCTTCTGGCTTGGCTCTGCTCCACCGACACATTCACACACTCACCCATCCCTGTCCACACTCTCTCTCTCTCTCTCTCTCTCTCTCTCTCTCCCCCTTCCTCGCTCACTCGCTCACCCCCCACCCCCCAGCAGGTCCATACAACAGACAGTGAGGAGGGAGGGGAGGGAGAGAGCGAGAGACAGGGGAATAAATGAGCCAAAGCTCCAGCATCCCTTTGTCTTAAGCCTCATCCCCCAAACCGCTGACTCTCCGGGCATCAGGGAAAGCGTTTCTGACAGAGCAATCGCATCAGCGGACGCTTTTCAAAGAGCATGTCCTCCCCCCCCCAGCCACCCACCACCCACCCCCGCTCCTGCCGGATATAGGCTCTTATGCTTTCCTGCCTGGTTTGTACATTTGTACAATGTATTGTTCTGTTTTGCGAGACCGCAGAGAGTGCAGCAGTGGTGGGCTGACATGATAGTAGTACCACAGCTGAGGATTATCACTGTAATCAATAGATTTATTGACTATTTTTCAGTCCATCGACTAACCTTTTACACTCTTCCTCTATTGCTCTTCCCTGCAAGAAAACAATAGAAGCTATATCATCATCAACACTTCTTATGTGTATGCCAGTCTGTCAGAATGACCCTGTACATCACAAAACACCATGCCTTCTAAAATCAGTTCATCATTTTTTGCATGCCCAGCCCTGATGCCTTCACATTCACCAATCACTGCAGCCACTGTTGACTAGTCATGTATATGGGATGGCAAGCAGTGACATAAGGATGAGAGATTGGCCTCCTGCCACACATTTCCCATCTGAGCCTTAAACTGGAATTGCTAATTATATTAAGAGGTTCGTCTACTGTTATTTTAGCAGCAATGGAAGGAGGAAGGGAAAGAAAAATAAATCAATGAAAGAACTGCCTGGCAATAACAATCCTCATCCCTCCTCCTAACCCTTCACTTCATCCCTCCCTGTGTCTCGCTCATTCCCTGTGGTGTGTCCGGGCTCTGCTCTGATTTCATATACATTATCAGTGTATCTGTGGCTTTTAGCGTTAGCCGGTCTCAGCCCGTCTGGGTTTTCAGAGCAAATATTCCCCAGCCTGTTCCTCCAGTAACAGCTATGCAGCTGATAAGGCAGAGAGCCAAGACTTGACATGAATAGAACATAAGAGTCCGGGACATGAAGGGCACCTTCTGGGAAAGGCCTGGGGCATTGTCACGGCCCTGAAAATGGCCCAGTCTGCAGCAAAAAAACCCTCTCCGTGAACTCTCCCTGTCTCCCTATCCTACCTCTTGATTGCCCGGTACCACTTCTTCTCCTGCTAATTGCATTATAATACCCTTTAACCAGCATTCTCTATGTGGCAGGCTTGAATCCAAGCCAACTCAGCCTTTGCCTTAACAAGAGGCAAGAGCCAAAATCAGCATGTGCTAAAACATCTACGCAGACGACAGACCGAAGGAAGCTCCTGAAGGGTAGAATCGTGCAGACCAAATATCAAAGCACTGCGTATGCACTCAGTGACTGGTGAAGTCCCTCAGCATGGAACCTAGCACCGTGACAACATTCCATCATTCCATACCTTCATCATCTACTGACAGTTAAACCATGAATTTCATGTAAACAGACATATTATACAGGTGGAGCTCATTGCAATAATGGCTAGAACTATGAACCATGATCAGGTCAGCTAGTCAGAGTATACCTACTGCTTCAGACTAGACTACACCACTGGGACAGCAACAGTCTGGCGTTCTTCCTCCAGGCTTGCATGTATTGGGCTGCGCCAGACACCCACCTCCACCATTTTCCCAAGGTCACTCCTGACAGGTCCCCTGCTTGGAGGTAAAAGGTTAATCTGTCGTTAAAGTAGACCAAAAAGGAGGAAAATAAAGCAGGACATGAAGGGTAGCAGAGGAAGAATGCACAGAAAGCTCACGAGGAAGACAACGGGAAAGGAAGACTGAAAACAAGGCAGGGCAGGGAACAGAGAGGGGAAGAGAGGAATGAAGGGGGGTGGAGAAAGAAAGAAAGAAAGAAATCAAGAAAGAAAGAAATAAGTATAGGAAGAAGGAAAGGAAGGAAGGAAGAACAAGACAAAGAAAGAACGACAGAAAGAAAGAAAGAAAGAAAGAAAGAAAGGCAAGAATGAGGGAAGTAAGGTAGAAAAGAGGGAAGGAAGGATGAAAGAAAGAAAGAAAGATGGTGAGAGTGACATGGTGACCGCTCTGCTTCATCAGTCAGGTGAGCTGAAGTTGAGGGGTAGGAAATATAGGAGGAAAGGGAGAGAGGAGTGGAGTGGCAAGCCTCACATGGAGAAATAAATGGCTGTGCCCTTATTGAGCGCAGCAAGGCATATAGCATTTCGGGACAGTAATGTCATTGCGCCTTTTGTACCACCGTTATTGATGAAGTCTGTCTCAAAGCAAATAATCCCTCGGCACGGGCAGCATTCGAGACTTCTCGCTCAGTTCGGTTCCGGGAGATCAATGTAAGCGATCTTACAGACGGAAAATGCGGCGGGAGAGAGAAAGCTAGGTGCGATCAGCCCAAGAATGGACAGGCACAGCTGGAGCACCCCTGCAGAGAGAGAGGGAGGGAGATAGGGAGGGAGGGAGGGAGATCAAAGAGGGACCTAAGCTTCAGTAGCATAGGACCAAGAGACAAGAGCACAGCATCCTCACCTGCTGCAGTCACTTCCCTATATTAGCATCTCTCTCTCTCTCTCTCTCTCTCTGTCTCTCTCTCTGTCTCTCTCTCTCTCTCTCTCTCTTTCTTTCTTTCTCTTTCTCTCTCTCTCTGCATCAGCTGTACTATAGCTCTGTGCTTCCCTCATGCACTGGAATATCAATCAGCTCCTGCCCTAATTTGCCGACCCTTCTCTCTCTCTCTCTCCCTCTCTCTCTCTCTCTCTCTCTCTCTCTCTCTCTCTCTCTCTCTCTCTCTCTCATAAATAGGATCTGAAATTCCCAAGATAGCAGCTGAGTGCTTGGTTACCATACATGGCGTTGTCTTCGTTGTTGCCAGGGTAGCCAGGTCGCACGCAGCTTCCTCAGGCTCGGAGAAACAGGAGGTATTAGGGCTCAGTGCTTCTTGCCATCAGCAGCCTGCGTTTATCTCTCTTTAGTCTACGGCGCTGTCCCGCAAAGCTGCTTAAGTCCTCTCTCTCTGCTTCGAACATGCATTTCTGTCTTATTCAGGTATTAGGGCGCTTTGGGTGCATCTGGAGATTTTTGCCCACATGCACACTCTCTGTTCTTTAGTATAAACAGACCTGCACACCAAGACACTAAAGCAGGGGAGCAAAAATTCTTGATGGAAGAAGGGCTGCCTGCCCCAGTCCCCTCTGCCTCTCTCCTTGCATTGCCGCAGCAGTGGTGGCTCCTGAGGCATGATGCCCGGGGCACGGCTGGTGCTGATGAAACATGCAGCAGGCTTCTCGCAGCAGGGAGGGCACGGCAGCATGCTCACTTTGCTCAGCGTCTCCATGCCGACAGCACTGAGGCTCGACATTTAAAGGCCACTCTCCATAGCCCCCTAATGACTGGAGCCACCCAGGCAGTACTGACAGCATTTGGTCAGCCACATAAACTGGTCATTTTAACGTCCCAGTCTTTCGCCTAATTGCTTGGTATTATGAGTGGCCATCATGGTTAAATATTTTACCCAATATATTTTACCATATCATTTCATACAGTTAATAATCACTTAAATTCCCAAGTGTCCAACAGTATTAGACTATAGAATAGTAATTTGAAACCTTGTGCTGCTATGACTGAATGGTTTGACTTTTTTCACTTCTCATATAGTAAACAACAACACACACTGCCACATTGTGTGGCAAAGAATCAGTTAATTGATCAATTAAAGTTCAGACCTTTGATTTCAATACCAGACTGAGGAACAAAGTGGCATAATTATGTTATTAAAATACCCAGAAGGTTTGATTTCAGTTAATATCACTGTCATTTGATTGCCCTGGCCAGCCTGAGATAACTCAGCAATGACTTTAATGTGTGATTGCCAGTAATGTAACAGAATAGAGAACAGTGTCTGTTCAGCTGTAAAGTCACTCAAATGCTGAATTCTAAAGTGCCAGTACTGCATGTAATAGATTTTGTATAATAAGAATAACTGAGTACCAACATCATGGTGAAATACATTGTGACAGGTCTTTAAGAAAAGACTAAAATAACTATTCCCAATTCATTTACTGGACAATTGTGATTAATTTGTGATACAAAAATGTGGGGCACGTTTAAATGTATTACTTAAACTACCCGAAATAGCAGCCCGAGTCTTCCAAGTGTCCAGTTATAGGCTCTCTTTAATAACTAGCTCCCATATTCTGCAGATAAATCATGGAAGTGACCAACAGGCCTTAAACTAAGCTAAAGCAGAACAGAATGTTCCAGACCATTCCATGTGCCCACTGTCCGTAAGCTCTCTTATTTCTCAGTGACTGCTGTGCGCCTCTGTGCCTGCCTGTTCATTGAAAGGTAGGGTTGAAAACTGCAGCTCTGTCAGTCAAAGTGACGACAACTAGAAATGCAACTTGCAGTCAGCTGAGACAGACTGAAAGCATCCAGTCCGATTAGTATCTGCCCAAGCATTACCACAGCTACAGAAATGGTCTATATTAAACAGACTTAGCTCCATAGGAACTTACTTTTGCTTTCAAATATGGTCGCTGTATGTGGCACGCGAACATGGGGTTTATTAATTCAATTTTGCTCAATTAAGAGACTGCCTGTTATTTTCAATTTCAATGCAGATCCTGCAGGTGAACAATTTAATTCATTTTCTGCATTTAATTTAAATTGACCCTTGATGTGACCAAATGTCCTTGGCTGATCTCCCCCCCCCCTGTTTTTTTAAACTAAATAAATGCCATTTGATCTTGCTATTATGGCATTTCCAATGCAATGGTCAAAGCATGGATATTTTTATCATCAGTCAAATGATTTTGGTTGCAGGATCATTTTCTGCAGTTTGCCGTACACCCACTAATCCCTTAACCCCAGCTGTCTTATTGGCAAATGGCAAACACCTGATTTATTGGTTTATTAGATTACAAAGCTTGAGAGAAAATGCTCCTCATAATTGCTTTTCTCATATTAGCAGGCATCACACGGATGATTTTATGAAGGAATAATGCTTGAGATATGCTGTAATTTAGCCCAAACAGTATTAAGTCTCTTGCCATAAGACTTTCAAAATATAATGTCATCATCGATACAGGGCAAAAATAGAATATGCCATTAAAAGGCCAAGGTCATAAATATGCACAAGAATTAGGAAATTTCCTTTAGCACTTTACTGGTGTGTGTGGTGTGTGTGTGTGTGTGTGGGCATGTATTTACCGCCTTGTGAGGTCCAAATGTCATAATAAAGATAGGAATTATAGGAAAATCTGTTGAAGTGAGGACATTTTAATGGTCCTCACAAGGAAACAAGCTGATTTCTCCACATATTCATGTTTTTACTAAAAGTGCAGAAAGATTTACTTTTGTTTGCTGAGGTTAAGGTTCGGGTTAGGTGTAGGTGTTGTGTTACTGAAATACAGTAATACACAAGTCAGTGGAAGGACCTTACAAGTATAGCAATACCAATGTGTGTGTGTGTGTGTGTGTGTGTGTGTGTGTTTGTGTGTGTGCACGTGCATGCTCCCTTAGCATGCATAATTGAGGTAGGCAGCACAGAGATGTAAACACAGTGGGAGGAGCTTGCATGCCAGATCCCCCATCCACCAGCAGGAGAGAGAGACACTTAAAATGGAAAAAGAGAGAGGGTAGAGAAAGTTCCAGTAGAGATGAGGTGATTAAGGCAGCACTGTATGTTCACTGTGTGGAAGATTAGTTAGCATACAGCGTGACGATCAGAGCCAACGCCTTCTCTTGTTCAAACAGCCGATGCATTATTCAGATGCACACCTCTGCAATGGATGCTAAAGGTCTCATTGGGCATGCCTGTTTAAGATACACTGGAACCCACTGTGTTGAGATCCTGCCATTCTCCACATTTGTGAAGGTTGGGAGTACAGCTGAATGGAAAATGATTCAAAGTCAACCAAGAGCTGTTAAAGTATTGATGGTTTCTTTAAAGTATCACAGTTTCCAACTAATTTCTTAATTGCAGTGGCAGATGGAGTATGAACTGAGAAACAAACTGCTAAAATCTGAGTTTTCCTCGAATACAGTCATACTATACTGAGAATCATTACATATATTGCATTCATTTTCTAATATTTCAGTTAAAAAGCCACTTAATAATTAATGAGTAACACAGCTGTATTCTTCTTTTTGTGAGCTGTTACTATTTTAGCTAAATTTATCAGAAAAAAATATTTTACTAATCATCCACTACAACAGAAGAATGATCCTGCAGATGCTGTGTAAATTAGTGGTTTTGTCATCAACATAGCTTTAACGCTGCATGTGCTATAGTTGGTATGTGGTTGTATAAATATACAAATGAACAGACTCTCCAGTGCCACCATGTGTAAGTGCATACAATGTCCCTTTTGCATATATGAACATGCTATGCATTCACTTGTCCACCATCACACAGAATGATAATACAGACAGAAAAACAAAAGTTTTTCAGTGCACCCATTTCACTAGAAAAAGCACAATCAAACATACTAAAAATGCACCGCTTGTACATTTCCAGTATGCATCTTTGAGGTCCTGGAGCTTGCATCCCAAGTGATCTTATTTGGGTCATTGTGTAAACAAGCACAGCAGCACCACTGAACCAGTAATAGATGGCTGAGGGCCTCCTGGGAGGCTGCTGTGCTGTTGCTGGAGGGGAGCGGTGAGCTCAGGGGCTTGGTGACTTCAGACAGAGCGCTAGTGAGATGAGTAATGCAAGCATCTGATGGGACCAGGTGGCCGTCCCTAGACAGGCTCCCAATGCTGGAGTGCAGAGACGGAAGAGCCTCCATTGCACTGTCTCTAGGTGACACTATTCCCTTTATAGTGCCTTCATCCGTCCATAAAACAGACACTCGTTACCATCTAACTGGAGCTCAGCCCGCGCGGCTGAGGACAGAAAGGATTTGTGGGTGACATTAGCGGATGAGTCCATGGTTCAGCATATTAAACAGACGAAGGCAGTGCAATGATGCAGATTGTACACCATGTCTGGGGTGACAACATTAACAGTGCAGCTGTACACTGCTGGATATTCTTCTCAGATTCCATGGTACACATAAGGCAGTGGTTTTTGCCCTAAGGGACCCCTGGGCTATACTATTTAGCGCTCAAAGCTCTACGCACCTGATTCATTGGATACTTTATGGTCCTAATGGGTTAAAAAGTATGTGGTGCAGGCACATGCCACACCAACCACTTTTGAGAACTACTTCAAAAAATCACACTGGGTGTGATTTAGCAAGTTAGCAACTAATATAGATATGACGTCAGAGATCATCTTGATGCGTCTAACATATGAGGTGCTGAAATGTCTTAGATATAATGAAATATCAAAACAACTGAGCAAAGCTGTATTATATTATTAGTATTGTATTATAAGTAATTATATTACTTCATGTATATGAATGTCTTGACTTTCTGAATGACTGAGTAGCCTTTGTTTGTGTTACAATTCAATTTTTCTTATGATAAAAATCAGAATTTGAAATCAAATTGATTGGAATGAATAACACACTGATCTCTGATAGAAAGGCTGAAGCAAGCGACTAAGCACTCTCTCCCTCCCTCTCTCCCTGTCTTTCCAAAAGAGCCCCCTAGCTGGAGCCATGCAGTCCTTCAGAGAACGGAGTGGTTTCCATGGCAACCAGCACTGCTACCAGCAGGAACCCCATGAATTATCACGCCTTGAGAGTTACAGACATCATCACGGCCAGACCAGACAGGGCTACGAGGCGCACACTCTTGCTGCAGGGATGCCAACAGCAGGAACGGGACCTAAAGACTGTTATGGGCAGCAGACCTACCCCAGCTACAGCAGCAGTTCAGCTCAGACCAAGAAACCATACAGAGGAGGCAAAGCACCAAGCCAGCACCTGCAATCTGGCTACAGCAGCCACATGAGCTCTGGATACTCGGCCCAGTATATGAGCGAGGGACATTTACAGAAGTGGGATGAGTCTGCACAAATGTCTCAGTATGAGCAGGACATGGTGGGCCGTCTTGAGCCTGGGGTTGGCGGATCATCCCAATACCTAGAGCAAAACATGCTTGCCATTTCTCAAAGTCAGTGCCATCTCCCTTCCCAACCCTCTGCTCCTGTCTACACAAGCCCCCTTCAACAGAGCCACCCCGCCAATCCCACTCCATCACCTTTGATGTACCCACAAAGCCACCTTCATTTCTCCCAGCACTCTCAACCACCCTCCTCAACCTCATCATCTTACATGGAGAAATGCAATCCAATTCCTCACAGCTACAAAAGTGGCTATGGAATGGCATCTAATGCGCAGTATTCAAGACAGATGGGTAACCATAGCAGTCTAAAGCAGAGTAGCTATCGACCACAGAATAGTTATGGTTACCAGCAGCCTCCTTCAAGAACTGGATTTGAACAGCAGGCTTCCCTTCAAGGAATGTCAGGTACACCAGACAACCTTCAGAAATTCCAACATTACAATCAGCCCCAACAGAATTACTGCATCACGGATATTTCTGTGAGGTCACCTGAACAGTACTACCAGAACTGCAGTCCAAGCTCCAGCCATTCACCTGCACGATCTGTGGGCAGGTCTCCTTCATATAGTTCCACTCCTTCTCCCTTAATGCCCAATCCTGATACATTTCAATACGGCCAACAAATCAATCCTACGGCTTCCTCCTCCTCTGCAGGTTTGCAAGATCAGACCATTTTAATACCTCCACACACTCACCCATCGCCCAGTGTAAACCACCAGTCTCAGAGCTACTCTAGCTCTATGAAGGAACGTTTCTCTGAGAAACTTTTGTCTAACCCGAGCTTGTGGAGCCTCAATGCTCTGACATCTCAGGTGGAGAACATCTCCAACAATGTCCAGCAGCTATTGCTCTCAGAAGCTCTCATAGCCAACAAGAAAGGTGGCAAGCGAAACCAGCCAAAAAAGGGAGAGGAATATAGGGGACAGTTAAGGCCTATGGAGGAGTCTTCATGTCCTGAAAGTCAACATGGTCCTCCCCACACTGATGCTTTTGGCAACCCAAGATCAATTCCAGGTGAGATACAAGAGGGTGGATACTCCAGCAGCACTGAAGATCAGATGGAAAGAAGCTACTACTACTTTGGCCAGAGTAAAGGCCCAGTACAGCCCTCAGCCCATTCTCAGCTGAGCCTGGACACAGTGTCCACCTGCTCAATGAACTCAGCAGATGACATGTCCATCAGATCAGGTGACTCAGTCCGAAGTCTGCAGAGTGCAACCTCTGAGGATAATCTTAGCTGTGATCCTAGAGTGCAGAGAGTGCCATTTGGGGAGGAACAGAACAGTTCTCACAGAAGCATTAGAGATGAGCGGTCCCCTATTAGTGTAACAGCCCCAAGCCCTATGAAGCAGGAGAGCAATTCCCCACTAAACTTAAAGCAGGCAGAGGGTACTCTAAAGGAGAACTTTGAGGAATCCGCATGGACTGAGAGAATGGCTGAAGAAAAGGAAACTGGAAAGAGAAAGCAGCCTACAGAACATGAATGCAAAGGCGAAGTCATTGAGGCAACTGAAAAACAACAGGAGTGGTTGGAGGAAGAGAAATGTCCCTCTCTTTTTCATAAGATCAATAAAACAGTGTCAGATGAGAATTATTCTTATGAAACAGATGAAACTGTTTATCAGGAACTGAAAAACAAATATGAGGCAGAGGAAGGAGATTTTGCTGAGAAGGGTCACGGTCTTTCGGACACCAGCTGCAAGGGAACTGAGGATTCAGATGTGAAATCTAAAATGTTTAAATCAGAACCACAGCCGACTGTTGAAGGTGCTGTAACAACATCTCCAGCTATTTCAAGTGATGTCCTTGAGTCAAATCAATATTTACCTGGGAAAGAGGAAAACACGCAGACCTCTCAGGCTGAGTCTTCAGAAGAGAGACTGTCTGTCACTGAGGGACTGAATGACTCCTTTGAGCAGCAGCGGTCTGTCTCATCCCATCTGGCTACTGAGGTGAGAGAGGAAGAGGGGAGTTTGACATCCACTGAAGAAGTGGTTAATAATAAAGAAAAGCCAGAGGAGTCATTTGCAGAGGCTTGTAATAAGCCAGAAGAGATAGCAGGTGGACCACTAGTCAACACGGAAACTGCAGAGACCACCGCCCAAGACACAGCCCACAGAACCAGTGAAAGGAGGTCAGCCATATGTGACATTGCACCTCAGTCTCACTCTGTCAAGACAGGCTTCTCAGCCCTCAATGAGAAAACAACACCTCCGACTCAGGCAAGGGATCACATCGATCGCAGTGATGCAAAGGTGCTGGAGCCTGACTCTCCTCAGTTGCCGGGCAAGTCGATACTGCACTCTGCACCTTCTTGGGCTGATACTCCACCTTCCCCACAGAAAGGAGATGAGGATATAGAGCCAGGTATAAGCTGCCCCAGTGCGGTAACACCATCAGCAAAACCAGAGCCTGTAGCTCCATCTGCACATCCAAGACTGCTAGGCAGGAAGCATGCACGTGGTAGGAGAAGACTAATCCATTCAAATGCTGGGATCAGGAGGCAGACGTGTGTAGAAGTAGATGGAGCCCTACCATCTTCTCAAAAGCTAAGTATGCCCTCAAGTAACATCGCCCTCTTCCCTGATCAGATGGGGACAGCTCAGCTGGATATTAGTAGTCAAACACCAAAACTTTTGGTGGATGGTTTACCATCCAGGATGTGTACACGCTCTTTTGGGTCTCAGGGCACCCCAAAGGTTTGCTCTCCAGAAAGAAAAAAGCCAGGTCCAAAGCCTGGTGCAAAGCCTGGCCCGAAACCAGGGTCAAAGCCAGGACCAAAACCTGGCCCAAAGCCTGCTGTAAAACCTAGTCCAAAGGCTAGTTTAAAATCAGGTCCAAAACCAGGACTAAAACCTGGTCCAAAACCTGGCCCAAAGCCAATTACAAAACCTGGCCCAAAGCCGGGTTTAAAGCCTGGACCTAAACCTAGCCCAAAATATGGACCAAAACCAGGCCCAAAGCCAGGGGCTGTGCCAAGCATAAAAATTGGTCCAAAGCCTGGTCCAAAGCCTCCAGCTATTCCTGCTTTGAAGTCTGGTCCAAAACCTGGTTCGAAGCCTACAGAAGGAGTAATTCCTAAAGGCCCAGGACGACCAAGAGGTCTCAGTTCTAAGATCAAATCAATAAAAAATGAAGACAGTTTACAGGCTATAACAGAACATATGAAAGACACAAGCTCAATTGGAGAAACCACTGATCAACAAGACACCACATCTGACAATTTGGACACTGTTGTTGGTACCACTTTGGGTACCTCTACAGACAGTACTACAAGCTCCACTTTGAAAAGTACTCTGGAAAGCACTTCTGTAAAACCTGTAGTAAAAGATCAAAAGTCCATGGTATTAAGATCAAGGAAACAAACACAGGGAAAATTAACAGATGACAAGGACAAAGAGAAAGAGAAACTGACTGAGGCACCAGCAATGAAACTCACAGAGATCCAAATACAGGAAGTGGCTGCAGCTCAACTATGTGGCAACCAAACGTCAAATCTTAAGTCTCCCAACCATGAGAATGTCTGCACAGATTCACTTAGTCAACGTCATGAGGAGATTATACCTGTTTCAGTCAAAAGGAAATCTAGTTTACAGTCATCAGATCCAGCAAAGAAAAAAAGAGGTGTCAAAACCAGTAAAAAAACAAAAACAGAGGAACTTCCTTTAAAAACCACAGTGGTTGGAGCCAAAGTTTCCAAGGGACGGCGAAAGCGAGGACATAATTTAGAACCATCTGAGAGCAGTATTCTGAGCAAAGACAACAACCCCCCTGAAGATATTGGTGACACACCTTGCGTGCCTCCTCAGTGTCTCACTAAAACAAAATATTTGCCTCCAAGGAAAGGCAGAGGACTTAAATACGAGGCTATGGTTCAGAAAATCACATCTCCAGCATCCAAAAAACAACCTATAACTATCCAACCAGATGCTGTGCCAGAAGAATCAGCATCAAAGCCAGCACCAGAACCACAAGTAACAGAAAATAGAGAGTTGGTAAACACTCCAGAGGTGGCACTGGAGAGTAAGAACACAGTTAGCATTGAAAAGAACCCGGACACAGCATGCATCCAGCCTCCTAAGAAGAAGCGGAGAAAGTGGGCTGCTGTTGAGTGCTCTGAGACACCAGATGTGGCACTAGAGACTCGGGGCCTTATTATTAATACACCAAGGCTAGCCAAGCAGAGAGCCATCAAAAATAATCATGAAATGCATTTGAAGCAACGTAAGAAGAGGAGGAAAGATGCTGAGATAGCAAACAATGTGCCAGAACAGCTGGAGCAGACTCAGGCTGATGTACCAATCTCTCCCCCAGCACCTTCACCACCACCATCACCGTCATCTCCACCCTCCTCTTTGTTCCCAGACACTTCGGAAATCTGCTCTATAATTATCAAACCCAAAAGAGGCAGACGGCCATCAATGAAAAAAAAGCAGGAAGAGGCCTTAGGTCAATGTCCAATAAAAGAAGAAGGTCAAAGGGTCAAAAAAAAGCCTGGACCTAAAAAAAAACAACAACAAGATTGTAATGTCATCAAGGTCACCGTAAAGGGACACAAGCCAAAATGCAAAAGTATTCCTACTGTGAAGGGGAAACTGTCTGATTTTTTAAAACCACAAGACAGTGAAAGCAAAAGTTCTTTCAGACCATATGTGCGCATTGACAGCTCCAGAGAGCTTGCCTCTCTTTGTACAATTGTAAACAGGCCAGAGGAAGAGCAGCTGCTCGTTCAGGCAAGAAAAAAGACCTTATTGAAAATTAAAAATCCAGTCACATTTACCACGGCAATACCAAACTCTTCAGTAATGCTCCAGGGGCCCTTAGTTAACAAAAGCCTAACTGACAGGTGTCTAGTCTGCTGCCTGTGTGGAAAGCCAGCAAATTACAGGGAGCTTGGGGACTTGTGTGGCCCATACTACCCTGCGGATGGCATACCACGAAAAACACTATCTTTAATGCACCAGGAGGACTTCAGGCAAGACAGAGACAGAGAAAAGGACAAGGCCACCATCTGTAGCACAGAACAGATCAATGCTCTGAGGAAAGAGGGGGAAAAAGACTTGCTTCATGAAGGGACAAGTGAAGGAGATTGCGGGCAGCCGAGAAGAGAAAGAAGGGCACAACTTAGAACCCGTCTTGGCTTGAGAATGAGGTTCAAAAGACTGCAGCTGTTGCAAGTGACAACTGGTGAAGCAGCTCCCCCTTCTGGTGAGGAGGGTGGTAGCTCTGCTCTGCACAGGTTACAGCAGGAGGCTGAGGCTAAGGAGCACTGGGCACATGAGGCCTGTGCCATCTGGACCAATGGTGTGATACTGGTCGCAGGCAAACTTTATGGACTGAGGGAAGCTTCACAGGACTCCACAGTCACAGTACGTATATAGTTCATTTAACTCTTAGTTTTTCATATAGGTATATTGCCACTGTCATATCAAAACCTCATAAAACCTCATCACTCTTTTATGTCTTTGTTTGTTCTTTTTTTGCACCATTTGAAACTAACAGCTGATCATTACACTGTATGAACATTTTGAGATGAGTGGACCAATGGTCCAAAATGACCTTTAATCAAATGTCTTTACTTTAGTGTAACAATATACAATATTTACCTTCTCCTATAAAGTTGCCACACCAGATAAGAATGCTGTGTGAGTTGTAGGCCAACACCGATATCTGAGATCCAAAATTTTTTTCAGGTCCATCTTCCAATGCCGATACCAATGCAGTTGCAAAAAAAAAAAAACATATTTACAAATACAGAAATTGGGACTACATCTACCCGGAATACAAAAATATCTCACATTTTTATATATAGACTTAAGAATGAGTAAAATGTAGCTTTAAGCACAGTACTCCAGGGTCATCTAAACACTCGGTTCTTCTAGAGCACTTTAAATGTATGATTAAATACGGATTCACAAATATATTCACTAAAGTTCTGTCCATTGTTGATAGAATTTTTTAAAACAAATATCTGCTGATTGCAACATAATTTTGGTATCATCATGTATTGCTAATATCAGAGATAAACGTTTTTGCAACAACAGTGATAATATATTCGCGAAGTCAGTGACTTCTGGGAGAACCCTTTGCATGCTGGTTTCTGGCTAAAACACACCCACGTTAATTCAAGATGGGTTTGTTTAACTGATATATACACCAGAATGCACATGTCTGAGATAATCTAGTATCATGGTTGGGAACCAATGCAGTAAATCATTCCAGCAGGCACAGGAAAATACAATTACTTACATAATAACAATATTTACATTTATGTAATGCTCTTAAATGAGAGGAGCACTTGAAACATTTCCTGTGTCTTTACAGAAATGTTCTAAGTGCCAGAGTGAGGGAGCCTCCATCAGCTGCCGTTTGAAGAACTGTACTTACAAGTACCACTATGTCTGTGCCAAAGAAGCAGGTAAGACAGAGTTAGGAAAGTTTAGTATGTGTGTATGTCCGTCATCCACCCTTTTGTTCCATTTATCTGTTTAGCTTTGACCTGGGACCCTGTGTATGCACTGTATAGCCTTCTCCCAGAACCTTGTTCTATCATCATCACCATAAGGACAAGCCATCTTCGCATGTCTATTGACTAGAGTCAGGAGATGAAAAGAAGACCTGAGTTTCATCCTGTGATTGCAGCCTTGATGACTGATTTCTGTCTATGATTCATTACTTTTTCTCTCACTCTCTCTTCCCCGCTCTCAGGCTGCATATTCGAAGAGGACACATTCTCGATAAAATGTCCAAAACACAAGGTAAGCGGGCGAGCTTGTTCCAGCACATTAAAGGACATCTTTGATCTCAGAGACATCCCTATTATGCCATGTACTTCACTGCCCTTGCTGGAACATTCGCCGACCTCCCTAACAATGGGACTGAATAGAGGTGTGCAGCACAGTCGCTCATCAGCTCCATCTCCCAGGGCAACAGATGAGCCTAGCAAGGAGCTCACCCTTATCTGTCTCTTATTGACTGGCCATCTCTCCAGTGATGGTCATGCTAGCACAGTGGATGCTAATTAGGTGCTCTCTGCACTCAGTTCTCTGAATTGTATTATCCCCCCAAGACTGAATTTGCATTAAAGCTTCACTGTGAGAGACTTGCTAAAGCATGGATGGAGCTGAGAACTAAACAGAGCGTCTATAGATCTTTCATTACATTTAAGCGGGTGAGGTCCAGGTGAGGGTTACAGAAGCATAATCCTGGCATTCTACCACTAGTGTAATGGATGTTTCTCTAATTGGGTTGAGCAAAGAGGAACCGGTTCTTGACTTATGAAATTGCTCTCGGCTTGGCATATCAACCATAACATTAACACCACCTGCCTAATATTAAGTACGTCCCCCTCATACTGCTGAAACAGCTCTGACTGTGGTGCACTGTGTGTTCTGAACCTTTTCTATCAGAGTTAGCATTCACAAACCACAGTAGGACTTCTGTTGGATTAGACTAGACGGGCTAGTCTTCACTTTTCACATGCATTAGTGAGCCTTGGGTGCCCATGACCCTGTCGGTGATTCATCGGTTGACCTTCCTTGGATCACTTTTGGAAGGTACTAGATACTGCATACCTGGAACACTCCACAAGACCTGCTGTTTTGGAGTTGCTCTGAGTCAGTAGTTTAATCTCCAAAGGCCCTGCTCAAAGTGGCTCAGAACCTTACTCTCTTTCATTTTTCTTCCTTCCAGCACATCAATTTCAAGAACTGACTGTTATCTTGCTGCCTGATATATTCCACCCCCATGACATTTGCCAGTGTAATGAAATAACTAGATAGTCAATGTTATTCTATTTACCTGTCAGTGGTTTTAATCTTATATGGATGACAAATCAGCCTAAGCCTAGCAGATACTGACGTGCAACATCACTGAGGCCTCATAACAACACCATACATACAACCATGTCAGTGTCACTGCTGTGTGGATAATGAGGCTATCTCTGCTTCTCTATTATAATCAACTTCTCAGTTAACGATCAAGCCATTAAAATGATGTGTTGGTAAAATGGCAGAAGATTACATCTACCCTGTTGCTGTACATGTTCTAGCAGGACTTCTCCAGCTAATCCTTTATTAATATTGGAGAATTAATTTTTCAAAGGGTGTTCATCTGTTTAGAAAGTATGCAGACATATTTTAAAACCTACATGGAATTTAGATATCACATCAGCATCAGGGCATCCTGAATTCTTCAGCTATCACATAAACATCAGGGTGTCCTAACATGAGGGTACCAAACTTCCTCAGTGGTGAGTCAGACTTTGATCTGACCTGAAACAAGGTGACTTGGCAACAAAATAAAGTTGTACACACACCACCTACAGGTCAGGAGTTTGCACTGCAGTTGCCAGTGGGAGAGAGAAAGAGACAGAGAGAGAGAGAGAAAGAGAGAGAGAAAGAGACAGGGAGAGAATAAGAGAGAGAGAGAGAGAGAGAGAGAGACAGAGAAAGAGAAAGACAGAGAAAGAGAAAGAGACAAGGAGAGAAAGAGGGGGAGAGAGAGGGTTGCCCATTAAAGTGTGGGCTGAAGTAGGTAGTGTTTGGTACAAGCTGAATATTTACTGATCAGCCATAACATAAAAAACACTGGCTTAATATTTTGTAGGTCCCCCTCATACCAAAATAGCTCTGGCCTGTCGAGGCACAGAGTCCACAAAGCCTCTGAATGTGTGGTACCAAGAAATTAGCAGCAGATCTTTAAGTCACGTAAGTTGCATGATGGGCTGGATCTGTTGTTTTTTTCACACAGATGCTCAATTGGTCTAGACCTTGAACTCTTTGTCATATTCCTCGAACCATTCCTGAACCAATTTTGCAGTGTATTATACTGCTGAAAGAGGCCACTGCCATTATTAGGGAATATGTTTTTCTGGCCTTTGTTGAAGTCAGTTAGATCCCTTCAATTGCCCATTTTTCCTGCTCCCAATATACTTCAAAAACTGATTGTTCACTTGCTGCCTAATATATCCCACCCCTTCACACTGTAATGAGATAATCCATGTTATTGATTTCATCTGTTGGTGGTTTTAATGTTGTGGCTGATTGGTGCACATCAGCTCAGAGATCTAAAGGCTTTCAGTGATGCCAGTTTGCTGCTTTTAATGAAAGTGAGCAGTAGAAGTTCCACCCCCATGCAGGTCTCCCAGGAAATATCCTCCTCCTCCTCCTTCTCTTCTTCTCTTCCTTAGTCTTTTTCTCCATGCCTGCACAGTCACATGATAATTTTTTTTCCTGGGGGGGGGCGGGGGGCTGGGGGGGCTCACGTGGCAGAGGAGCATGAGTGTGGCCCTGCATTGCTCCAGTTAGTACTTGCTTCCGGCTGGGCCAAAGGGGAGGAGAAGGGGAGACAAGGTGAAGAGTAATGGCGGGTATGCGTTGGCATCACTTTCCTACTGGAACAAGCCCCCGCAGTTGGAATGAGTGGCAAAACCTGCTGCAACATGGCTGCTTTCAGCAGTTCTGGTGTCCTGTGTGTGTTTTTGGGGCAATCAAGCTGTGCATGAATGCTGGCACTAAGGAAAACCTTTCTAACACTCAGTGGGTAAAATTACAGTGACCTCTGCCTACCATGACGTCATATGCATACATTCTACTATAGCTATAGTTGTGCTATAGTTTCCACACATCACCAACTTGCATAACCCCATTCTTTAAACTAATTATATATTATATATAGAGGTGAAACAAGTAAAACCATATGAATGTGCATATCACGGAAAACTGAATTTCCTTTGCTTTGTTAAAAGATTAACAAATAAGTTTAAAAAAAGTATGTGCACACTGTTAAACTTAAAATGTATCATTCAGTTTATATAGTCCTTACATGGAAAACAGGCTGTTTTGTGTCGATACTGTTTTTGTAATGTGTTGAAAACAACACATGAGAAATAAAGTAGGATTATTATTATTATTATCATTATTATTATTATTATTATTATTATTATTATTATTATTATTATTATTATTATTATTATTATTATCGCTATTATGTATAAGCTCCATGAAGAGTACAGAGCTTAAAAAGCTTTTTTTGAAAATGGTTCCATATAGGACCAAAAGGAGGTCTGCTGTTGTTCTAAATAGGAGAAGCCTTTTCTTTTTTTTCTTTTGGCATTATAAAGGACCTTCAGTGTAAACAAACGAGAAGCAAGGGCTGTTCTTACACTGCGGTGAGATACAGAGAGATTCTGGTAGTTAGCCAGCGGGATCAGGGGGATCAGTGCAGAGAGAGAGAGAGAGAGAGAGAGAGAGAGAGAGAGAGAGAGAGAGAAGCAAAGGCAGGGCTGGAGGAGGAGGTGAAAGAAGAAAAATTAAAAAAAAAAAAAAAAAGAAGAAGCTCCACGCCAACACAATTAGGGGGCAGTCCTGCTGGGTGTTGGAGGAAGCTGGAGAGAGGCAGCTGCATCGAACTGCTTGCTACAGTCTTCACACCAGCACAGCGGCTACTGCCTCAGCATGGGCAATTAGAGAACCCACACCAGGCTGCTGATGCAGAGCCACACACACAGTCTCTCACATTTACAGACACAGTGCAGCTGTACATGCAATAGAGCTTTGATTTATATACAGCATAAGGAGACATGCATTGTAACCAGCGTGCTGAGCAGCAGACAATGTGCAGTCAGCTATTTTAAAAAGCAGTGATGTACAATAACTTTCTGCACTTAAGTAGATTTTACATGGTGATTTTCATTTGGAGAAAATGGAGAAAATAACACAAAAGGACCAACAACTGGCTTTGAAATAGGCTTTCCTTGCAGAGTTTTCTCTCAAAAGCATTTCTTTTGGTTTCAAAAACACATTTTTGATTGCTGGCCTTCTAATTGGGGCGGCACGGTGGTGCAGTGGTTAGCACTGACGCCTCACAGTGGGAAGGTCCTGGGTTCGATCCCCGGGTTGGCCACAGGTGCCTTTCTGTGCGGAGTTTGCAAGCTGTTCGCGTGGGTTT